>JXCR01028327.1:141616-163319 GCA_002079205.1 Phalaenopsis hybrid cultivar
AAAGCCCCGCGTTAGTCTCGTGGGGTCGAGGGAACAGGGTAGCTTCAACATCATTTGTCAAAGTTTTTGAATGCATGTTGACAGTAACACAATTGTTGGAACCTCCCGAGGTTGAAAAATTTTCGACTGTGGCATTAGTAGCCTATGGATCTCACTGTCTGCTGCACTATCTCCCAAAACACCGGAGGAGTTTTCTCCACTTGCAAGCGTACATCTATATCGATCCAACCTTCTAGAGGTACACTATTGATTTGAATTGAGACTTCATGTCACACATCATTTGCTGAATCTTCCCAAGGTAAACCAAGATTTTCTCAACTTGATCTAAAGTAGTCTGAAGCTCCTTGAACAACGGTGGTCATCGTGGTAAGGTATATCGATCATGGTGCCTTGAAATGCCCGTCGCGACTGTTCCATGTCTGGAATCGGTCTCTCACAGTTGGAATCAAAGTCTCTCTCATATCCGGAATTAATGTTTTAATTTTATCATCTATCGTCATCAAAACTTGTTTCACTGATACTGCTCTACTGGCATGGACACATGATCTCGGGCTTCGCAAGAGGTAGAATGACGATGTGCTTCCCCTCATTAGTTAAGGAGTAGGTGTTTTTGAATCTGTCGTGCTAAGTCTTACGACCAAATTGCCAAAGTCTAGCAAATAAAATATGGTAGGAATCTATGGGTACCACGTCGCACCAAACATGATCATGTAGCTGGCTCATAATTGAAAACTCCACTAGACACCTCTGACAAATATTGACCATGTTCTCCTTCAATTGTGTCAAAGAATACGATTGATAATGCCTCTGAGTCATTAGGCTCAATTTCTCTACCATCTGCATGGACATCACATTCTTCCTACTCCCTCCATCGATGATGATATTGCATAACTTTTCATTCACAGTGCAACAGGTGTAGAATATATTATGGTGAAGTCACTTCGGATCCTTCACATCCTCAGTCTGTAGGACCTGTCGAACCACGAGCATCTAGACCTCATCTGGTAGAAGATGATACAGCTCCCCTTATTCTTCAGTTGCCTCCTCGTCGTTAACCTCCTCTACTGCGATCTACATAGTAAAAGCCACAACTCAACTCGTCAGGCAGCTGGAGACTGTCAATCAAGAAGGATGAAAATCAGACAGCTAAATTAAGAGTTTTCTTTAATTAGAAGCTTCCTTATTTCCAATATCTTTATTATGATATATTTCCCTTTTAGTTGAATATTTAGATTAGGAATATGTATTATTAAAATACCTAAATAGATTATATGCACTTTATTCTCTACCTAAAATAGATTGTAAGATTGTTATTTAATGGAATGAAAGCAAAGGGAAAATGCAATTGAGTATATTCAGTATTCAACCTATTTTTCTCAAAAAATTGACATGGTATCAGAGCCAAATTTTTGCCCTAAGCACCAGTAGTCGTTGGAGGACCTTCAAGACTCCCTTCCCGCCTGTCTTCTTGTGGGAAGGGAGAAACTATTTCTTTTCCTTAATTCGTTCATCAACAATGACACCTGTTGTGATGACAAATGATGTCGGTGTTGCTTCATCATCATCCTCTTCTTGGTTTGGTGATTTATTTGGTGGTGGAAAGAAGTAGGCGAAAGCAGCAATGATTCTTGGGTTGAAAAAGGTTGTTATGTTTGTATTATTATTCATTCGATTCGGATCTTCTTCGCTAGGCATCGATGCTTCTGTGGCATCTTCGACTGCTTCTTACGCTTCATTTCGTCCTCTTAAGCTTTGGCTTCGACACTCCTTAGATTGATGGCTTCAGCTTCGGTTTCGGCTTCGGCTTCGGCTTCGGCAAACCATATATATTAGGCTTCGGCACTGTTGGGCTTCGGCCCTCTTGGGCTTCAGCACTCTCAGGCTTCGGTTTTTTGGGCTTCAACACTTTTGGGCTTCGGCATTTTTAGGCTTCGGCACTCTCAGGCTTCGGCCTTTCGGACTTCGGCATTTTCAGGCTTCGACACTTTTAGGCTTCAGCATTTTCAGGCTTTGGGCTTCGACACTTTTGGGCTTCGACATTTTTAGACTTCGGCACTCTCGGGTTTCGACACTCTTAGGCTTTGGCATTTTCAAGCTTCGGCACTCTAAGGTTTCGGCACTCACGAAAAGGATTTTTTGTCTCGACAATGTTATCAGCTTCTTGTTGGCAAATTGATGCTTCCTGATCAATCAGCATCAATTTGAAGGGGGATGTTAATCAGGAATGATGTAAATCAGACAGCTAAATTAAGAGTTTTCTATAATTAGAAGCTTCCTTATTTCCAATATCTTGATTCTGATATATTTCCCTTTTAGTTGAATATTTATATTAGGAATATGTATTATTAAGTTACCTAAAATAAATTATATGCACTTTATTTTGTACCTAAAATAGATTGTAAGATTGTTATTTAATGCAATGAAAGCAAAGGGAAAAGACAATCGAGTTTATTCAGTATTCAACCTATTTTTCTCAAAATTTTGACAGAAACGATGTACCCAAATCCATGGCATCTGAAGTATTTTCTAGGAGAGACTGTTAATAGTTGTTCTAGTCTTCTCAAAATTCTTCTCACTTTGGGTGGCTCTGTCCATGTCCGATCCAGTTTTATCAACTCCGTGAGGTGTGCTCTTGCTAATTTCTCCAATTGGAAGTGGCTACCTGAATGATGGTTGCCTGCTCTGTTTGTACCGCCTCTCCGCCTTCAGGCTTAAGGTCTTGACATCTCTCAGTAACAAATAGCAGGCTTCATGCAGCTCAAATATCGGGCTATGAAATGTGCCTCTACCTGGACCAAATCACACTTCATTTGCAACTTGTCAAACTGCGCTGTCAACTCCTCCAATAATAGGTCTCTTTCTTGTAGGTTGTGGAGTATCAAAAACAAATCATGACGGTAATGATGATGTAGGTGTTTTCTCTGCATCTTTAATACCAAAGTTAACCCAAACAACAATCGTAAAACAAATATTATTGATGAATTTAAAAGGGTTAACAAGCAAACTCTCAAAACAAAAACAAAAAAAATTCAACTAGGAGGAGGTCCCACTCGGCCGGCAACCCTAGCGCACAAACAAGAATTGGTTGGCCCTACTCCCCACTTGGCATAACCCGTTCAGCCACTTGGGAGTCAGACATTAGTCTCCCGGGTTTAGGGGAGCTTCGAGCTCATTCGTCGAAAGTTTTGTTTGCTTGTTGTCGATGATGGCGTTGTTGTAACCCCCTGGAGCTGGAGGCTCTTTGACAATAATCCAAGAAACACCAGGATCCCAGTGGCAAATGCACTATCCCTCAAAGCGCCTGAGGATTTTTTTCCACTTACAAGCATACATCCATTTCGATCAACCCTAATGGGGGTCCATTACTAATCTGAGTTGAGTTTGCATGTAATTCGTATACTGCTGAATCATCATAAAATAATCCAAGGTTGGCTCAACCTGCTCTAGAGTGAAGGTAACCTGAGCTTTCTAAAATAGTGGTGACCATGGTAGTAGAGTACCAATCGAGATGTCCTGAAAAGTTCTTTGTCATGATTGTCCCCTGTTTAGAATTGGTCTCTCAATCCTATCATCTTTCTTCATCACCAAAACTAGTCCAACCAATGCCGCTCTGCCGGCAAGGGCATTTGTGATCTCGGACTCTGTCGAGAAAAAAAAACGATGTGCTTCTCCTTCTTGGTGAAGGAGTAGGTGTTTTTGAATCGATCAAGCTGAGTACTATGGTTAAATTTCCAAACTCCCCAACAAAAAGTGGCATGGGCATCACGTTGCACCACACATGTCCTACAACTGACTTCCGATCAAAAACTCCTTTAGGCAACTCTAGTCAATGTCGACCTGGTTCTTCTTCAGCCATGTCAGAGAATACGATTGGGAATGCCCTAAGTCATGTGGTCCAATTTCTCCAACATTCGCAAAGACACCACGTTCTTACTACTCTCTCCATCAGTGATGCCACTACATACATTTTCGTTCACAATACAACGAGCAAAGAATATGTTGTGGCAAAGACATTGCGAATCCCTCGTATCAACAATTTGGAGGACCTGTTGAACCATGAGTATCTCGCCCTTAACCATTGGAAGATGATACACCTCACCTTGTTCTTCAACTACCCCCTCATCTATACTCTTGTCCATGGCACCCTACTCGGTAAAAGACATGACTAGACTCATCGAGCAACTAGAGGCGATGTACCCAAACCCATGGCATCTAAAGCGTTTTCAGGTGAAAAGAGTAATAGGCGTGTTACTCTTCTCGAGCTTCTTCTCACCCTGGGAGGCTCGATCCTTATCCGAATATATTTTCTCAACTCCCTGAAGTGTGCTCCTACTGGCGTCTCCAATTGCGGGTGGTTGCCGAATTAGTTGTAGTTGCTTGCTTTTTTCTGCTCTCTCCACCTTCAGAACTGAGGTCTGTATATCTCCCAATGTCTAATAGGGTTGCAGCTGCACGATGTTGCTGATAGAGGGTTTCAAATCACCCAGATACCTGATAGAGGGCTTCAAACCACCCAGATACCAGGGTACGGTGTTTTCCTTTGGCTCTACCAACTTACTCTTCATCTGCAACTAGTCAAACTGCGTCATGAACTCCACTGATAGGCTTTTCAGTTGTAGGCGATGGAGTCTCAGAAACGTATCCTAATAATAATGAGGTAGTTATTTTCTCAGCATGTCCTTTCTCAACTTCTCCCATCTAGTAATCTTGTCATTTCTCTGCCTTTATAAGTTTTCCCATCACAAAGATGAACTTTTCTTGATTTGATGGCTGCTAGTTTTACCCTTTTATCTTTTGGTACATCCTTATACTTAAAGATTCTCAACTGACTGCAGTCATTCAATGAAGTCATCGAGATCCATACATCCATCAAACTTTTATAGATCCACCTTTATTCTAGAAGACCCTATGTCCTTTATGTGTGGCCTCTTCTCTCAGTTTCATCTAATAATATATTCCAAAGCATCATGGCCTATTTTCTTCATAACTGGAATCCTCNTTGAGATGTCTAAAACAATCACACTTTTTTAATAATGTTAAGATATGTAAGATAAAAAAATAGTTGGCTGATTTATTTAGATCTTGGCACGGAATTATCTATTAAAAAAGGTACTTATAATATTTTTGTTAAATTTAGTGACTGAATAATTATATTGAAATCAAATATAAAATTATAATGATTAATTTAAAATAAACAAACCTATCACCATATTTCATNCGAGATGTCTAAAACATTCACACTTTTTTAATAATGTTAAGATATGTAAGATATAAAAATAGTTGGCTGATTTATTTAGATCTTGGCACGGAATTATCTATAAAAAAAAAGGTACTTATAATATTTTTGTTAAATTTAGTGACTGATTAATTATATTGAAATCAAATATAAAATTATAATGATTAATTTAAAATAAACAAACCTATCACCATATTTCATTTTAAAAAATATATATTAAAATATAGCTCTATAAAAATGGAGAAAATATTACGTCTAGATAGCTAACACGATGCACCCAATTCATTACTATTATTATTATTTATTTTTATTTTATTTTTTTGCATTCTAATGCATGACGCGCGCGCGCACACACACATTCAGAGAAGTCTTTGTTTAAGATATAAAGCCTCTAGTAATAGAAAAAGGCAAATCAATTAAGTCTTAAAACTCTATTTATTAAAGCTGATCAAGCAAAAACCTTNATTTATTTTTATTTTATTTTTTTGCATTCTAATGCATGCCGTGCGCGCGCACACACACATTCAGAGAAGTCTTTGTTTAAGATATAAAGCCACTAGTAATAGAAAAAGGCAAATCAATTAAGTCTTAAAACTCTATTTATTAAAGCTGATCAAGCAAAAACCTTACAAATCAAGAGATCGATCTTTATTGATGCTTTCAGCCTCGCTCTACAGGCCAAGTGGCTTAACAAAAATATTTAATCCGACAAAATGAGGCTACCAAATAGCATAATTTGGTTAAGATTAGTTTTTGTGTCAATCAATGTTGATCTTATCTAACATCTGGTCTTATATATGTAGCATATAATGTCATATCATAGCTAGATATCAACGATCAATAGCTTGATCTACNCAATTTGGTTAAGATTAGTTTTTGTGTCAATCAATGTTGATCTTATCTAGCATCTGGTCTTATATATGTAGCATATAATGTCATATCATAGCTAGATATCAACGATCAATAGCTTGATCTACTCGATACACATGTAAATTTTGTTGGTTTCTAAATTCATTAAAAGTTGATAGAATGATGAAGGGTCCAAGAAAATTTATATAGATTGCAAGACAATTGTAGATCTTAACATAAATGGTCAAGGGTCCAAGAAAATTTATATAGATTTCAAGACAATTGTAGATCTTGACACGAAGCTTATTAATAACATGTTAAAAATAGCTATAATTTATTTTAAGTTGTTGTGCAGAAACTGTTGCGGATAAGCTGGTTGATTATTTGTTTATTGTTGTCTGAAAACCGCTGCAACAAAGTTGTTTCTGAGCAAATGATCATTCTGCCCGTTGTTTGCTGTAGCATATAACGTTGTTTGCAACAAAACTGTCATAACAATATATTTGATACTTTCGAAACAAAAATCCAGTTCATATCAGTGCAAAAAATAAGATAAAAACCTCACTTAATATCAAATATCATCATTATTGAAATAAAGAAAAAAGACTATTAAAAAATATTTAATAATATGATAATATTATTATCATATTATAATATTATAATACCTATACCCAAGAAGCAGAGATGAAGCACAACCCACGGATTGGACAAGTGGCAAGAGGGGATCTTACCTCCGGGGTGACGATAGAGAAACTCGGTCATGAGGGGAGGGAGAAGCTCGATCGCGAGAGGGGGTAGGGTGGTCAAAGGCGGGTGAGAAATTAATACGAAACGGTAGCCACTAGTTTGAATTTTTTAAAAGTGCCCCTGCGCCATATTTTTCAAACCGACAAAAAAAAAAACTTTTTGGGGCTGCGCCACGATTAAAATGCGGCGCCAAACGACCCCTAAATCATTGTAGCAGGGTTATTTTTTAGAGCAAAATTCTAAGCTCTATGACATTAAAAACCGAGGTATCTATATAACAAATATCCTAACTAAGCATCCATTTTAGTACAACATAAGGATCATCAAGACAAATCCTTGATTCACTCGTTATACAACTTTACACGGCGTCCAGATATAATACAAAACCTCATTATAACATTGCATCAAGCCAGATATAAAATAAAAATCATATGAAAGTTTAAATGGAATTTATTAGTGAAGTCAATGCATACGAATATTTATTCTTAAAATTTCCCAATTTACAAAATATGTAACCAGACAAAACCATGAAAATAAAAAGACTATAATCATAAGAATTAGGTGGGATGTTTGTAAATCTTCCTACTTTTTCTGCACTGGCTAACCAATGGCATAAATATAAGTGTGGGGTACAATTCATTTGCGGACACATGTAGAGACTGGTAAAGATCACAACTACATGTTTCTAAGAGGCAGCTGCTGGNTATGTATGTAAATCTTCCTACTTTTTTTGCACTGGCTAACCAATGGCATAAATATTAGTGTGGGGCACAATTCATTTGCGGACACATGTAGAGACTGGTAAAGATCACAACTACATGTTTCTAAGAGGCAGCTGCTGGTGAGATTTCAGAGGAAATGGGGAATTGCAGAAAATGGAAATAAGGATTTTACAATCTGATTACTAAGTAAATAAAACAACAGTGCAAGGCAAAGGCCGTTCCGGCTCTGTTCATTGCTATTCCTCAAACCCCTCAATGGGAATAGTAATAACAAGATAAATAGTAATAAATATGACTTTACAAAAAAAATGATATTTTTATNACCCTCAATGGGAATAGTAATAACAAGATAAATAGTAATAAATATGACTTTACAAAAAAAATGATATTTTTATAAGATTACACTGACAAAAAATGGAAGTTTGGATAGTAAAACACATAAGAAATAATTTCAAGAAGGCTTCACTTACTGACAACCTGCTGCACCGCAAGTCTTTGGACATGAGTCAAGTTCTGCACAGCATGGAATCAATGAGAAATCTCAATATCATAAAGAAAGAGCACTTCGGAGGAAAAAAATGTGTATAAAAGAAGAATGCACCACAATACCTGACAAAGATGGTCAAAAAGTGACATGTCCATGTTACGAAAGTTGACAAAGAAGTTCCTGAGAAAACTTGCAAGCTTGGTCTGCCAGACGCAATTTTATTAGTAATTTTATCCGGGAAAAATGTTAAAATAGTCCCCTTATTATTTATAGTAAATCATTTTAATCCCGAAGTCCATAAAAAAGCCAATTTAGTGCCCATACTCCTTTGATCGTGGTGACTATTTCGTACCAAATTTAAAGAATATGGAGACAAAATTTAACACTTTTATAAACTCTGGCGCTAAAATGGCCCAACGTAAACAATCAGAGGCTATTGTGGCACTTTACTGTTTATCAAAGGGAGCAATTTTGTAAATTTAAGGCAATTCAGTGTGAACCTCATTTAGCGGATCGGCATTGACAAGTTCTTCTTCACTGTTATCATCATCACTCTTGAAAATTTGAAGATTATGTTAGTAACCAGCTAACAATACTTTGAGAAACCAAGTAGAAAAGAATGTCAACTCAGTCACCAACCAACAAACCTCATTAAAGTCCTTAGCCATTGCATCAAGATGATCAATAGCACCATTACGTTTTGGGGGGACATTCGATTGATATAATAGATCGTGTGGACCACAGAAATTGTTATCTGAGGCCTCCTCCCAGTCACTGTCCTGTAGACAGTGGAAGAATTTAGATCAGAAATCCTATGAAGTTTTTCAAAATTACATAAAAAATCTGATTAAGCTACCTCATCACTGTCATTGTCATCGCCCAAAACTTGCTCTTGAGTCTCAACCAGTGCATCTGATAATAAAGTAAATATCTGCAGAACATGCAGCATGAGAACCTATGTTATTATTATGCTTGATCTACAGACCTAAGTTATTTGGGATTAAGCCTAGTTTAAAACCAGTAAAATTATAAACATCCGTACGACGAGTACAATGCTATCAGACACATCCGTTAAATTATTTTGGGAAATTTACACATACCACATAATTCTTTTGTATTTACATGCTAACATTTTCATGCATAGTTTCATGACAGCGAGTATACTTCATTGTTAACAAGTTAGTGGTAGAAGTATGAGATATTACGAATTAGAGTGCTATATATGTCAATATGAAAGTTTAGGTGTTAAATATATAAACATATAAGAATTTCATGGTATGTATCTAAATGTCCCAATATTTATTGATTTTTTTACTCTAAAAGAGCGTCGAGCAAAAAGGGACAGCAGCCACTATCATTTCATTATTAGGATGGAAAAACATCAATTTTTCTGTAAATAAAAGCATCAATTTTGCTGGAAGCATTTAAAATGTACCTTTGCAGGAAGTGGAATTATAATCCACTGGTCAGGAGATAATTTAGCTTTAGAACGAGTAGTTATACCTGCATTTGACTGATTATTTCAAATCGATCAACTACCGAACAAAAAAAAAAAAAAAAAACAGAAAAAATCTAGCAAAGTTGAATTCCTCCAAAGAAAATGAATACCTTCGCGAGATGGCCTTGAACATTAACTTTTGCTAATTCCTCATGACGAGAGGATAGCAAGAGTGCCAGGGCAGTTGTTGTAACCTTGATCTGGTATGCTCCCTGGATTTCGCCTGCCTCATACATAGAACAGCAGACCATCAGCTTTAAAATGGGTAAAATAATTACTGCAATTCTTTCACTAGTATTTTGTTTTTGGGAATTTTACAAATGTTTCACAATATCTTATGTATTTACATATCTCGCACCTAAACTTCCAAATTTACATGCATAGCACTTTGGTGCGTTAAGCCTATGCATGAAAATGTGTATCTCACTTTTAAAAAGTGGTAATGGTGCTATTTTTGTGTGATATTAAAGATTTGATCGCTGTGTTTGTAAATATGGAAGTTTAGGTGTTAGATGCATAAATATATAAGAATAGTGAGGTATGTATGTAAATGTCCCTACTTTTTTTTTATTTTAAAATAATCTTAGAATATACTAAAATTCAAGAATTACAGTCTGGCAAAATTACTTATTTTCAGAAAATAGGATAGGAAGTAGCAACACATCTGTAAAACAAATGCATAAAAGAAGAAATAGCATGATAAAAGTGAATTGTGCAGCTTGCAAGCCTGACAGCACACGTTACGCCATCCACATGGCAGAAACAATTTTTATCCTAACAAAATTGGTAGGACCACAGGTTGAGTAAAAGACACAGTTAAGATCATCGATGGAAAACATTACAAAGCAACATTATTTTCAATAAACACAAAAATGCAGAAGATTTATTTCATCATATATAGTTTTCATTAGGGTTAATATCTTCCCATCAATTTGCAATCAATTATTAAGAAATTTATCAGCAGTTTCCCCTTTTGTTTTTGCATTTATAAATAGAGATGCTTTTTTCAGATATATCAGTCAATTTGTAGCATAAAAAATTTTTATTTTGAATATGAAAACTCTTCATTTTCATCAATTCCAGGATCATTGATTAAGAGTGACACCTGAACCCTTTCAAGAGAGGCAATTTCCTTACTAAAACATGAGGTTTGCTTATCAGGGTATTCATTCTCTTCATCTTCTTTGTCAACTTTTCTGGTCATTTCATCTATGCTCTATATCAAAGCTGTATCAACACCCTAATATGGATCATCAGTTATTATAAAATCAAATTCAATTAATAATCTCCACTTTCCAACTGCAAAAAGTTATTTTGTTCTATCATCGAACACAAAATTTATTATTTTCAGAAAAGTAATTACACGTGTGAACAATAAACCCACCAAATTCCCAATATTATATCCTAATTGAAACTCCTATCTCCTACAACGAACCACAAAACAATTCTATTATGCACATAATTAACCTTGCTCAAAATTCAAAGTAAAATTCCTGATAAACCTCTATCTAATCTACCAAACCTCTAAATTTCCTCTGAGAAACTAGCAATAAGCCTTCATCAAATTAGCAACCTATTCCAGCCAATCTAAGCAATCCAAAAAGCGTTAAATCAAATTAGCCTAAATTCAACAAAAACACAAATCAAACTCAAATTTCACCTATGGAGCTCATAATGCCTGCTAGAAAGAATGAGTAGCAACTACTTGCTGCTGCTTGGTGCAGTACCCTAGGGACTACTTCTAAACAGAGCGAGTCTTCATTCTGCAAGCTTGCACAGAGCCCTACCATGTTTTGCATTCCTGCGCTTGTGAAGGGACACACATCCTTAGGCCCTTGTGCTAATGCAATGGGTCATCTTCATATCCTCTATCCCCATAGGACCCCGTAAGTTTGTTCTCTCATTCAGCTTCTGTCCACATGCTTTCATGAAAGACACTCACGTCTCATGCAATCCTTGCCGTTGTGCATGATTCCTACTAAATAGTAATAACTCAGGTGGAAAGGTTAGGTTTGGATCTACCTCAACATTGACCATATCCTAATATGCTTATAACCTGAGCCCAAACATTTTATTGTACGAGTCAAAATGTCTGACACAAACAAACTTGATCCAAACCTACCAAACCAGAATAGTATCAGATCAATTGCGTGGGTCACCCCAAATCCAACCCAAAAAATAAATGGGTCACTAATTTGACTTGAATAGGACCAGAATAGTATTTGCATCAACTCTAATCCAGATTTTTCAAGTCAAGTTTAGGTCAAGTTGATGACAACCTCTCTTTTCCACCTCCAAACTCCACTCTATGCTCAAAATAATGCTCTCCTTTTCTCATTCCACATCTGTATTGTCCATCTCCTCACTTAGCTTGGGTTGCACGTATCAGCATTCCTTCTCACCACTCCTTGTTTTTCTTCGATGATCTCTCTCCTTAGAGGCTCCTAGATTTTCAATGATCCCTCACGTCCACCTTCATTTCCCCGTACTCTAGCTGCTCTGATCATCTCGTACACCTTTTGCACCTAAGGTTTTGATGATCCCTGCTTTGGCTGCCCTAAACATCTTCTACATTCCTCCACCATTTGCTCATGACTATGAATTCAATTGCGGCCAGTCGTGACCTGTTGGTAGAGCAACCTATTTGAAGATCGTTAGTCCCCTCAGGTCACGGGTTTGAATCTTCCTCTGCCCAGTTTACCGGTAGTGAGAACGGTCCTCGAATAGTTAGACACATGAGGGTGGTTGGGGGCTCGTNAAAAGACACTCACGTCTCATGCAATCCTTGCCGTTGTGCATGATTCCTACTAAATGGTATTAACTCAGGTGGAAAGGTTAGGTTTGGATCTACCTCAACATTGACCATATCCTAATATGCTTATAACCTGAGCCCAAACATTTTATTGTACGAGTCAAAATGTCTGACACAAACAAACTTGATCCAAACCTACCAAACCAGAATAGTATTCAGATCAATTGCGTGGGTCACCCCAAATCCGACCCAAAAAATAAATGGGTCACTAATTTGACTTGAATAGGACCAGAATAGTATTTGGATCAACTCTAATCCAGATTTTTCGCGTCAAGTTTAGATCAAGTTGACGACAACCTCTCTTTTCCGCCTCCAAACTCCACTCTCTGCTCAAAATAATGCTCTCCCTTTCTCATTCCAAATCTGTATTGTCCATCTCCTCACTTAGCTTGCGTTGCACGTATCAGCATTCCTTCTCACCACTCCTTGTTTTTCTTTGATGATCTCTCTCCTTAGAGGCTCCTATATTTTCAATGATCCCTCACATCCACCTTCATTTCCCCGTACTCTAGTTGCTCTTATCATCTCGTACACCTTTTGCTCCTAAGGTTTTGATGATCCCTGCTTTGGCTGCCCTAACAACTTCTACATTCCTCCACCATTTGCTCATGCCTATGAATTCAATTGCGGCCAGTCGTGACCTGTTGATGGAGCAACCTATTTGAAGATCATTAGTCCCCTCAGGTCACGGGTTTGAATTTCCCTCTGCCCAGTTTGTCGATAGTGAGAACGGTCCTTGAATAGTTAGACACATGAGGGTGGTTGGGGGCTCGTCTAATAGCCTTCTAATAGCCTCCGAACATTTTTTTTAATATATATATATATATATATATATATATAAAGCTAATTAAATAATTAAATTATGAAAATAATGATAGAGAATCTAGAGTTCATAGGAGAGAAAATTAGCCTAAACAAAAAACTAATCACCTTTAAATTATTATTATAAGTGCATCTAAGGACTAAATTGATCTGAGGAAAAGGATAACAAAACACACTATTGTGGTGGGTAAATGTATTTTATTTTATAATACTTTGCTTATTTACTATTTTAACAGCTTTTATTTTGAATGCAAAATTACATATTTTCTTTTAAATGTTAACTGCAAGATAAAAATGAATAAAACATGATATATGCATGCATATAGGAGTCATCCTTAGATGGTACTGATAGGAAAATATAATATACCTGTGCACAAAAATGAAAATGAAAAAAAAAAACAAAAATGGAAATAGTAACAGAAATTGAAATGGAAATGGTTGTCTACCATTATGTTGGGTTGGAAAAAATTAAATGTATATTTTTATAAAGTATAAGTTTAGATGATGATTTTTATTTATGAAAAGTGTAACATAAAAAAATAAAAGAAAATGAAAGTGGTGACTCTTTTATTGTTATTACTCTTTTACAAAATATTTAAAAAAGAGAATTATTGAAATTTCGAAACATTTGTCCATTTAGTAGTTTTAATCCAAACCTTTAGTTACTAACATTTTTACAGGAAAATCAATTGCAGAATAGATAAACCCCAAAGAGTACGTGTATAGGCGTCGTGGAGCACAAGCTGATAGGTATAACGGGTTGGCTTTTATTTTTTGTCAGTTGTAAATATTAAACAATCTATATAAAGTGGTTGTAATTTTAAATTTTATAAATAGAATGACTCTTGTGTGCTCTGGAATTCTTTTTTTTTGTTGAGAAATGAAACTATTAGATAAGTTTCCTCCGTCCAAGTGTCAGTTCCGTCTTGGTAATTTCAAGCTCACAAACTGGGTCGTGACAGGGGTTACCTCTTCTTTTCATAAGGAGGTGAGGATTGGTATAACGAAGGCTGAATTTGATGAAAATTCTAAATTTTCTCTTTCTATAAAATCTTTGGCCACTTTCACTCTGATAATTCAAGGCCAATCGCATGGAGGAGATATGTGAGGATAATCAACAACTTGAAACAAGATACAGCCAGAGCACCACCTGTCATCGGATACAATCCTAGAAGGAAAAATAGGACGCTAACGGTGATCCGAAAAAAAACACAAGCAAAAACTAACACTAATCAACAAAAGAAACATATTTGTATTAGTAGATAGCTAGGAGGGGAAGCCCCCTCCCTTGGGCGGCAACCCTAGGGCTGCACTGGTTAATTCAGCCCCCCCCCCNGAGAGAAGATTAGCCTAAACAAAAAACTAATCACCTTTAAATTATTAATATAAGTGCATCTAAGGACTAAATTGATCTGAGGAAAAGGATAACATAACACACTATTCAGGTGGATAAATGTATTTTATTTTATAATTGTTTGCTTATTTACTAGTTTATCAGCTTTTATTTTCAATGCAAAATTACATATTTTCTTTTAAATGTTAACTGTAAGATAAAAATGAATAAAACATGATATAGGCATGCATATAGGAGTCACCCTTAGATGGTACTGATAAGAAAATACAATATACCTGTGCACAAAAAATGAAAATGAAAAAAAAAAAATAATGGAAATAGTAACAGAAATTGAAATGGAAATGGTTGTCTACCTTTATGTTGGGTTGGAAGAAATTAAATGTATATTTTTATAAAGTATAAGTTTAGATGATGACTTTTATTTATGAAAAGTGTAACATAAAAAAAATAAAAGGAAATGAAAGTGATGACTCTTTTATTGTTATTACTCTTTTACAAAATATTTAAAAATGAGAATTATTGTAATTTAAAAACATTTGTTCATTTAGTAGTTTTAACCCAAACCTTTAGTTACTAACATTTTTACAGAAAAATCAATTGCAGAATAGATAAACCCCAAAGAGTATGTGTATAGGCGTCGTGGAGCACAAGCTGATAGGTATAACGAATTGGTTTTTATTTTTTGTCAGTCGTAAATATTAAACAATCTATATAAAGTGGTTGTAATTTTAAATTTTATAAATATAATGACTCTTGTGTGCTCTGGAATATTTTTTTTTTTTTTGAGAAATGAAACTATTAGATAAGTTTCCTCCGTCCAAGTGTCAGTTCCGTCTTTATAATTTCAAGCTCACAAACTGGGTCGTGACAGGGGTAAACTCTTCTTTTCATGAGGAGGTGAGGATTGGTATATCGAAGGCTGAATTTGAAGAAAATTCTAAATTTTTTCTTTCTATAAAATCTTTGGCCACTTCACTCTGATAATTCAAGATCAATCGCATGGAGGAGATATGTGAGGATGATCAACAACTTGAAACAAGATACATCCAGAGCACCACCTGTCATCAGATACAATCCTGGAAGGGAAAATAGGACGCTAACGGTGATCTGAACCGAAACACAAGCAAAAACTAACACTAATCAACAAAAGGAACATATTTGTTTTAGTAGATAGCTAGGAGGGGAAAGCCCCCTCCCTTGGGCGGCAACCCTAGGGCTGCACTGGTCAATTCAGCGCCCCCCCCCTCCCAACCTCCCCAACCCCCAAAAGCCCCGTGTTAGTCTCGTGGGGTTGAGGGAGCAGGGTAGCTTCAACATCATTTGTCAAAGTTTTTGCCTGCATGTTGACAATAACACAATTGTCGGAACCTCCCGAGGTTGAAAAATTTTCGACTGCGGCATTAGTAGCCTATGGATCTCACTGTCTGCTGCACTATCTCCGAAAACACCAGAGGAGTTTTCTCCACTTGCAAGCGTACATCTATATCGATCCAACCTTCTAGAGGTACACTATTGACTTGAATAGAGACTTCATGTCACACATCATCTGCTAAATCTTCCCAAGGTAAACCAAGATTTGCTCAACCTGATCTAAAGTAGTTTGAAGCTCCCTGAACAGCAGTGGCCATCGTGTCAAAGTATAACGATCACGGTGTCTTGAAATGCCCGTCGCGACTGTTCCATGTTTGGAATCGGTGTCTCTCACAGTTGGAATTGAAGTCTCTCTCATATCTGGAATTAATGTTTTAATCTTATCATCTATCGTCATCAAAACTGGTCCCACTGATGCTGCTCTACTGGCATGGACACATGATCTCGAGCTTCGCAAAAGGTAGAATGACGATGTGCTTCCCCTCATTAGTTAAGGAGTAGGTGTTTTTGAATCTGTCGTGCTAAGTCTTACGACCAAATTGCCAAAGTCTAGCAAATAAAATATGGTAGGAATCTATGGGTACCACGTCGCACCACACATGATCATGTAGCTGGTTCACAATTGAAAACTCCACTAGACACCTCCGACAAATATTGACCATGTTCTCCTTCAATCGTGTCAAAGAATACGATTGAGAATGCCTTTGAGTCATTAGGCCCAATTTCTCTACCATCTGCATAGACATCACATTCTTCCTACTCCCCCTATCGATGATGATATTGCATATCTTTTCATTCACAGTGCAACAGGTGTAGAATATATTATGGTGAAGCCACTCCGGATCCTTCACATCCTCAGTCTGTAGGACCTATCGAACCACGAGCATCTAAACCTCATCTGGTAGAAGATGATACAACTCCCCTTATTCTTCAGTTGTCTCCTCGTCGTTAACTTCCTCTACTGCGCCCTACATAGTAAAAGCCACAACTCAACTCGCAGGCAACATCAGGAAGAGTGAAAATCAGGCAGCTAAATTAAGAGTTTTCTTTAATTAGAAGCTTCCTTATTTCCTATATCTTTATTCTTATATATTTCCCTTTTAGTTGAATATTTAGATTAGGAATATGTATTATTAAGTTACCTAAATAGATTATATGCAATTTATTTTCTACCTAAAATAGATTGTAAGATTGTTATTTAATGGAATGAAAGCAAAGGGAAAAGGCAATTGAGTATATTCAGTATTCAACCTATTTTTCTCAAAACTTTGACATGGTATCATAGCCAAATTTTTGCCCTAACCACCGGTAGTCGTTGGAGGACCTTCAAGGCTCACTTCCCACCTGCCTTCTTGCGGGAAGGGAGAAACTATTTCTTTTCCTTGATTCGTTCATCAACTATGACACCTGTTGTGATGACAAATGATGTCGGTGTTGCTTCTTCATCATCCTCTTCTTGGTTTGGTGGTTTATTTAGTGGTGGAAAGAAGCAGACGAAAGCAGCAAGGATTCTTGGGTTGAAAAAGGTTGTTATGTTTGTATTATTATTCGTCCGATTCGGATCGTCTTTGTTAGGCATCACTGCTTCTGTGCATCTTCGACTGCTTCATACGCTTCGTTTCGTCCGCTTAAGCTTCGGCATCGGCACTCCTTAGATTGATGGCTTTGGCTTCGGCAAACCATAGATCTTAGGCTTCGACACTGTCGGGCTTCGGCCCTCTTGGGCTTCGGCACTCTCAGGCTTCGGCCTTTCAGGCTTCGACACCTTCGGGCTTCGACACTCTCGGGCTTTGGCCCTCTTGGGCTTCGACACTCTCAGGCTTCGGCCTTTCGGACTTTGGCATTTCCAGGCTTCGACACTTTTGGGTTTCAGCATTTTCAAGCTTCGGTCTTCGACACTTTTGGGCTTCGACATTTTTAAGCTTCGGCACTCTCGAGCTTTGACATTTTCAGGCTTCGACACTCTGAGGTTTCGACACTCACGACTTGAGGATTTTTTGTCCCGACAATGTTATCAGCTTCTTGTTGGCAAATTGATGTTTCCTGATCAGTCAGCATCAATTTGAAGAGGGATGTTAATCAGGAATGATGTAAATAAGACAGCTAAATTAAGAGTTTTCTATAATTAGAAGCTTCCTTATTTCCAATATTTTTATTCTGATATATTTCCCTTTTAGTTGAATATTTATATTATGAATATGTATTATTAAGTTACCTAAAATAGATTATATGCACTTTATTTTGTACCTAAAATAGATTGTAAGATTGTTATTTAATGGAATGAAAGCAAAGGGAAAAGGCAATCGAGTCTATTCAGTATTCAACCTATTTTTCTCAAAACTTTGACAGAGACGATGTACCCAAATCCATGACATCTGAAGTATTTTCTAGAAGAGACTGTTAATAGGTGTTCTAGTCTTCTCAAAATTCTTCTCACTTTGGGTGGCTCTGTCCATGCTCGAATCAGTTTTATCAACTCCGTGAGGTGTGCTCCTGCTAATGTCTCCAATTGGAAGAGGCTACCTAAATGGTGGTTGCCTACTTTGTTTGTACCGCCTCTCCACCTTCAGGCTTAAGGTTTGGACATCTCTCAGTAACAAATAGCAGGCTTCATGCACCTCAAATATCGAGCTATGAAATGTGCCTCTACCTGGACCAAATCACATTTCATTTGCAACTTGTCAAACTGCGCTATCAACTCCTCCAATAATAGGTCACTTTCTTGTAGGTTGTGGAGTATCAAAAACAAATCCTGACGGTAATGATGATGTAGGTGTTTTCTCTGCACCTTTGATACCAAAGTTAACCCAAACAACAATCGTAAAACAAATATTATTGATGAATTTAAAAGGGTTAACAAGCAAACTCTTAAAACAAAAACAAAAAAATTCAACTAGGAGGAGGAGGTCCCACTCGGCCGGCAACCCTAGCGCACAAACAAGGATTGGTTGGCCCTACTCCCCACTTGGCATAACCCGTTCAGCCACTTGGGAGATAGACATTAGTCTCCTGGGGTTAGGGGAGCTTCAAGCTCATTCGTCGAAAGTTTTGTTTGCTTGTTGTCGGTGATGGTGTTGTTGTAACCTCCCGGAGCTGGAGGCTCTTTGACTATAATCCAAGAAACACCAGGATCCCAGTGGCAAATGCACTATCCCTCAAAGCGCCTGAGGATTTTTTTCCACTTACAAGCATACATCCATTTCGATCAACCCTAATGGGGGTCCATTACTAATCTGAGTTGAGTTTGCATGTAATTCTTATACTGTTGAATCATCCTAAAATAATCCAAGGTTGGGTCAACCTGCTCTAGAGTGAAGGTAACCTGAGCCTTCTAAAATAGTGGTGACCATGGTAGTAGAGTACCAATCGAGATGTCCTGAAAAGTTCTTTGTCATGATTGTCCCCTGTTTAGAATTGGTGTCTCAGTCCTATCATCTTTCTTCGTCACCAAAACTAGTCCAACCGATGTCGCTCTGCCGGCAAGAGCATTTGTGATCTCGGACTCTGTCGAGAAAAAAAGAATGATGTGCTTCTCCTCCTTGGTGAAGGAGTAGGTGTTTCTAAATCGGTTATGCTGAGTACTGTGGTCAAATTTCCACACTACCCAACAAAAGTGGCAGACATCCATGGGCATCACGTTGCACCACACATGTCCCACAGCTAACTTCCGATCAAAAACTCCTTTAGGCAACTCTAGTCAATGTCAACCTGGTTCTTCTTCAGCCATGTCAGAGAATACGATTGGGAATACCCTAAGTCATGTGGCCCAATTTCTCCAACATTTGCATAGACACCACGTTCTTACTGCTCCCTCCATAAGTGATGACACTAAATAAATTTTCGTTCACAATGCATCGGGCATAGAATATGTTGTGGCGAAGACATTGTGAATCCCTCGTATCCACAGTTTGGAGGACTTGTTGAACCATGAGCATCTCGCCCTTATCCATTGGAAGATGATACACCTCACCTTGCTCTTCAGCTACCCCCTCATCTATACTCTCGTCCATGGCACCCTGTTCGGTAAAAGACATGACTAGACTCATCGAGCAACTAGAGGCGATGTGCCCAAACCCATGGCATCTAAAGCGTTTTCAGGTGGGAAGAGTAATAGGCGTGTTACTCTTCTCGAGCTTCTTCTCACCCGGGTGGCTCAATGCTTATCCGAACATATTTTCTCAACTCCCTGAAGTGTGCTCCTACTGGCGTCTCCAATTGTGGGTGGTTGTCGAATTAGTTGTAGTTGCTTGCTTTTTTCTGCTCTCTCCACCTTCAGAACTGAGGTCTGTATATCTCCCAATGTCTAATAGAGTTGCAGCTGCACGACGTTGCTGATAGAGGGTTTCAAATCACCCAGATACATGATAGAGGGCTTCAAACCACCCAGATACCAAAATACGGTGTTTTCCTCTGGCTCTACCAACTCACTCTTCATCTGCAACTAGCCAAACTACGTCATGAACTCCACTGATAGGCTTTTCAATTGTAGGCGATGGAGTCTTAGAAACGTATCCTAACAATAATGAGGTTCCTCAACTTCTCCCATCTAGTAATCTTGTCATTGCTCTCTCTTTCTCTGCCTTTATAAGTTTTCCCACACAAAGATGGACTTTTCTCGATTTGATGGCTGCTAGTTTTACCCTTTTATCTTCTGGTACATCCTTATACTTAAAGATTCTCAACTGACTGCAGTCATTCAATGAAGTCATCGGGATCCATACATCCATCAAACTTTTATATATCCACCTTTATTCTAGAAGACCCTATGTCCTTTATGTGTGGTCTCTTCTCTCAGTTTCATCTAATAATATATTCCAAAGCATCATGGCCTATTTTCTTCATAACTGGAATCCTCCTTATGGAAAGGGTTGAAATTCTCATCTCTTTTGCAACCTCAACTATCACTGTCACGATCAAGGGTAAATTTCCTCTGGATTTCATCCTCCATGTCTGTAAACCTCAGCTAAAGTCAATGAATCCTCGTGGTATCTCTTCTCGTGGCCTTGGGCATGTATCTCCTTGGTGGTATGCCTAGGGTTTAGGGTTGGGAGGTGAAAGAGGATGTATGTGAACAATTGAAGGTGCATTTAAATTAATTTAGGGTTGTTGATTTTGAAAATTTAGAGTAAGGTAAAAATTTTCTATGATTTGGGAATATGAAAGAATTTTTCGTAGAGAGGGTAAGACGAATGCTAAGAAACAAATATAATAGAACTAGGATTAGACTAGCTCTGATACTGGAGTTAATCTAAACGCAAATTGCAAAACAAGTGGTATTGTTCAATTCAAAAGGGTTACAAGCCCGGACTCTCAAAATGTCACAACCAACAAGTGACAACCTAGAAAGAGGATGAAAAAGGCAAGTTGCATGTTGAGGCGGTGGAATTGAGGAGTTCTAGGTTGGGGGTGGGTGCGATAACAGAGTTGGAGGAAGAAAGAAGAGCGGCATTGGTTGCTATGGTGCGCAAGCTGGGCCAAACAGGGGAGGGACGCATAAATGCTGGCAGCGATCAGGTGGATGCAAGAAGGATGCCAACGAGCATGTGGGTAGAAGAAGAAAAGAAATATGTGGAGATAATCACCACCTCAGAGCATAATACAGCCGGAGCACCACCTGTCCTCGGATACAGCCCTGGAAGGGAGAACCTAAAACGGTGACAGCTGTCCTGACAAAAAAATCAACAAAAACTAACACAAGGAATATACATATATATATATATATATATATATATATATATATATATATATATATATATATATATATATATATATATATATATATATATATATATATATATTTTTTTT
>JXCR01028327.1:183275-208464 GCA_002079205.1 Phalaenopsis hybrid cultivar
CCTCGTTCACTTATTTTTATGTGAACTCAATTTGGTGCTAACTGAAGTAACAATCAATGGCTAAAAGATCAAATGATAATAATGAATTATCATTCAATTGGGATGATTTCTAGAAAGACATAATGACAAGTAAAAAATGGAGGTGAAAGCTAGTCCAGTTAGCATTGCTAGTACAAAGGTGTTCATTATTTTGTGAGAGAGAAAGAGGAACAAAAGAGAGGGAGAGGGAGAGGGAGAGGCAGAGCGAGTGTGAGAGTTCTCCATCCTTATATTCTCTCGTTCTCCCTCTCTCACATCCATATTTGGATGCTTTCTCTCTCTATCCACTCGCTCAAACCATTCTCTCTCTTTCTCATTATCTCACCACCGCTCTCCCTCATTCACTCTCTTTCTCTATATTTTTCCGCTGTCTCTCTTCCTCTCATTCTTTATCGGCTCCATCAGTCTCTCTCTCTCTCTCTCTCCGTCTCTTCTCTCCTCTTCTCTCTCTTTCATCCCTCTCTCTCTCTCTGTCTCTCTACTCAAATTTGATTTAGGTTTTAAGGTTTAAGGGTTGCACAACAATTATAAAGATTTAATCCTGAAAAATATTTAACATGAAAGGTATCTCTATAGGTTTTATCATGGATTTGATTTTGATTGTGTTAATATGGTAATGAATGACGAGGATTATATATATATATATATATATATACATATATAATGCATTTATTTATTACTAGAGATTTACTAGTAGACAAAATGGATGTGCCCATTAAAGAACGGGTTGTTTTGTGCTTGTGTACGCTTGTGCAAAGTATCTATAATAGATTCATTCAATCTAACTTTCAAAAAATCAAACAAAACTTCTATTTGGTACTTAAATGTTATGTTGTATATTACATGTGAGTTATAATATGAGATGTAAACCATCGTGCACTTCAAAATCCGAAAAAAAAAATACAATCAAATGATATATTTATGTTTTTTTCAATGTATGAACATGAAATACAATCTAAATCATTTTTATCGCTAATATAATTTATCAAATTTAGGATTGCTTCAAAACTGTTGATAGAACACAAATTCATGGCCGCTAAAAAGCTGAGGGTGAAAGTCCCACTCAGCCTAAAATGTGCTCATAGTGGTAATATTTATTTGAGATTCTATATCTGTAATGTGAACGATATGACAGTTTGTGTTCCAAAAAATACAAATTAAAGATAAATTGAGTAATTTTATTAGTATTTGTGCTACTTATAGAAACAAATAGTTGAAACGTACCTTACAAATAAGCAAGAGTGAACCCACGTAAGGTCCAGGGGGTTCAAATACATATTATTTATTTGTGTGGTAGGACAATTTGAACTTTTGCCCTTCCTGAAACATCACTTTGTTCTTTGTTGCCCAATTCCCTCCCATGTTGGGTTTAGGAGGGACGGTTTGCCTCCCCTCAAAAAGAGGTTGGTTCCGTCCTTGTAAATAAGTGTTACTTAATTGGTGGTGGGTACTAACCATACTTACTGGATGGGATCTTAATGGGTGATCAAGAATGCCTGTGGCCTAGATCAATGACTATCATTGCACTCAGATGGGATGTTGGTCTACCATCTGCCCAAGTGGTAGTGTCGGCGTCATAGTTGTTGGCGGAATTGTATATCTTCATATTTTGCCAAAAATACATTAGTTTAGCATTAACAAATTTTAAAATATCATTTAATCTTGATATTCATCATTGTAAAGGTAATTCTTGATGATTATAAGGGCAACTTGCTTGCTACGTAGTCTTGTGTTTAATGTAGGAAAGCTATAAGTTAGAAGAAAAGACATGCGGTGGAAGAATGGTGTATTAATTATGGGAAGAAAGAACAGCATTTTCTAGAGAGGTGGGAAGTAGTCATATGGAAGCAATAGAGGATTGTTAAGATATTGCTCAATTGCTAATCTTGTTGATCGAACATTTGCTTCTCCGATACCTCTTCGAGATGAGAAAATATTACACTCAACATCTAAGTGTGTAGATAACATCATAAATCCGATGATAAATTCTATTAAAAGAGGCTACCAAACACACCCTAAGTTTGAATATCAGCTTAATTTAGTTAATAAAAAGGTGAAGATAGCTAATGTTGACAAATTAAATCATTAAAAAAAAAAAAACATGAAGAGTTACTATAAAATAGATAAATGTACTATTAACATATAGTCATTAACAAATGTAAAATGTATAATCTTATGAAATATCAAAGTAAGAGATCTCAACACAGTTGAAGTGTAATTAAATCATACAAGATATGTATCCATGAGAAGAGGTGGCCAATGCTAGAGAAGGTGGAAGTCGACATCCATCAAAGGAAAAGCTTGAGGTGCATCGAGAAGGATGGAGATGGAGATTTTAAGCCGATCAATGAATAGAGGCGATGAAGGACGAGTGAGATGCACCTGGAACATGAACCAGAGATGGTGTGACACTACTAGTTGGAGGCAGAGCTAGCGGTAGATCAACAATATTAAGACTGAAAAAGCTAAGAGTTGATCTATGGCTAGAAGATATGAGAGGCCAAGAGTAAGAGATGGTTGGTGCAAGCCCAACATTTTGCGAGGGCTATATCTCACAGGCATCAGTTTAATGGAAATTGAAATTGAGAACCAAAGCAAAAAGAAACTGGAATATCAATGAAACTGTCTGACAATAGAAAATATGCATACAACTACCATGGAACCTGATGGCATTAACTTAAGATACATATTTTTCTTAAATCAGTTTAACTTGAGCCAGACCAGACCAGACCAGACCAGACCAAGCCAACCCGACCTGATCAGCTCCAGGGCTTGGCTCACCGCAAGAAGGATGTCAAAAGACTTTCATCTCTGAACTTTAACACTTACATTTATACCACATATTTCGTTCACATTACATCAAAAATATCACTATTTTAACTTCTAAGAAGTAAAATACACCTTTTTCATGCATAACTAAGGCGGCATACATACATATGAGTGTGTGTGTGCGTGTAAAAATTGAAGTTTAGACGTTAGATATGCAAACACATAGGAATTTAGTATGTAAATCCTCCACAAAAAAAAAAAAAGATTCATAAAAGATGCATCAGACTGAAGCCATACTGCAAAAGTTTTTAATTACTCGGTCAAATATGAATACCGTAAATGTTATGATGATTCCCAATTCTATCAAACAAAGAGAAGGGTCAGTAGGAAATAGGAATTAAATTTTGCTAATATATCGTTACTCAAACATTAAAGTCAATACAAATAATAAAACTTCAAATACTTGACCAGCTTCAGCAATATCTACATTCCAAGTTTCCAACTCGCTTCTCATCCTTTTGCTTAACTGATCTAAAGATTGTGACCAGCAAGACAGAGATCCATAATGACTCTTTGAACTTGTTATGTTTGCTTATTACCACTTTTATTTTTCTATATCTATTTTAAACTAAAAGGCTTAATCTGTGTCAGCATCTTCAGCCTCGCCATGGCAACCACAGTCAGAAGATGCCGGCACCCTGCTGCTCGATGAGGCGGCACTCCTGGCTTTTGACTGCTCTGCCATTAATTGTTCCAGAGCTTGTAGCTGAGCTCGAAGAAGCTATCATGAATGACACAAGTGCAGTTTTAATATTTATCAGCTAGAAGGGAAGAACTGTTAGATTGAATACAAGGAGAAAAGTGTTAAAATGGCCCCCTAATTTTTAGCAGGGATCAAGAGTTCATAAAATTGTCAATATAATCTCTTTTAATATTTGTTGGAATAGTCCGTGGTGAGGATTATTTTAGCCCCCATTAAAAAATTTAGGGACAAATTTAATAATTTTATAAACTTGACTTAAATGATGCCCATGTAAGGACCATTTTGACAATTTACTCAAAAGATAAGGTTTACAAGTAGATTAGATAAAAAGACCATAGTACTTCTAATTGCTGATGTGATAAAAAACAATATCAAATTGCGCAACAAGTTGTAGGGAATCTAATTCCAAATAATTACTAGCATGGCACAATGATGTACTAGATTAAAAATCTAGTCTTCATTCAACTAAAAAGGAATCAAACGCAACAGTTTATGCAATAATATTGTAATATTATTTTTCTATACATGCGACTTTNCTTGATGGTCTTATCTATAAGAAAAGGACTTCGAATGAAAAAGCTCCACAAATTTAATCTTGCAAGACATAATTTTTCACCATATAATTCTAGGTACCCCAATCCAACTTACAGAGTTAAAGCTCAAGAACTTTGGTAAATCCAACACGCCTCAAGAAAGGAGGTTAGAACCTCAAAAATTCATGCGCTTAGTCCATTTACAAACTTAGTTCATATCATAGAGTTCTAGATAGCCAGATCTAGCCTAAAACAGTAGAATTTAGGTTAAGGACAGCACACATACCTTTATCTCTACCTTTTTTTAAAGAGTTTTAAGACGTATACAACGCAACTTTAGTTACTACTTTAACAAGAGCCTCGTCCTCATACGCTATTATGCAATTGAGCCTCAAAAAAAAATAAGAATATAATTTTACCAGCATTGAGCATGAAATTGATATAAGAGAAAGATAAAGAATATATTGGGGCATTGATGGAAGGCAGCAGAAAAAGTTCACCATAATCTTGCTTGGATACGGTTCTCCAAAGCTTCGAAGGCCTTGCCACGTAAATAACAAACTGCTGCAGTAATCTGCCAGAGCATGACTAAAGTTTGAGCTTAATGTTCAAAAACCAGCATAAAGTAATATTTGCAGCGCCAATCAAGCCACAAAACATGGAAAAATATAATCATGAGCCTTAAATAGTATGCTGAACAAAGCAACAATGNAGCTAATTGTTACGAATCTCTTTGCCTCTGCCTATTATACACTTTCCTCAGTTCACTAACTAACATAGGCAAAATCTGGTCTATTCATTCGCTACATCTTTGTGCTTTGGCATCCTGAATAACTCTGTGAATTCAAGGATATATTTGCAGCTCCATTTGCATCAAATAATCAGGAGAATAGCAGAGGAATACCAATTGATTTGATTTGAGTCAATTTCAACATGATACACTTTCTTAGGTTCATTAAACAGCATTGGGCAAATCTGGCCTATTCATTCGCTACATCTCTCTGTTCTTTGGCAGAGTAACTCTATGTTAATTCAAGGATGTATTCGTAACTTCATTTTAATCTACAAAAAAAAAAATAGATATAGAAGTGGGCTAAATATAACAGTTGGGTAAAGCAGTCTATCGTACTATCCACCCTTGGAGCACTTCTGCAACAGATACTTGATAAACAGATTTTTAAAAAAAAAATTTAACAAAAGGCCTCCTGCACCAATAGATTGAGCGGCTATAACCTTAGCGCCTTAAGAAGTCAATACCCATAAAGATGAGCAAGGAAGACCAAAAAGAAGAGCCATTTTGTTAACTACACAATTACAATGTTTATATAAAAATATTGAGTATGATGCACCTCTTCCTAGATAAGAATAAACCAAACGAAGCAACGTTCAATAAATAAAATAAGGCGTGAACCACATATAATAGAATGTGAACAGATTTAAAACATATAACCATATTACTTCAAACATGGCTACAAATAAAAATCAATTTACCTCAAAAAAAATAAAAGTATTTAGGGAATGCAAGTAAATCTAAAACAAATATGCCATAGGGTACAAGCCTAATTAGAAAGGCCAGGTTGATAGCTTAAATTAAAAATTATTACAAGCTCACAATCAATAAAAATCAAATTTTAATAACTACACAACAAATAAAAATTAAATCATTCAATAACGAGAATAAACCATATAATCAGGAATCGAGATACTTCTATAATCTCCATTTGAATTACATGACCCAGACACACTTGTTTAAAATAAAAAGCCTAAATCAGAAAATTATGTACAAATCCTAAAGGACAAATGATACAATAACCCCCAACACTTAACATAAAGATAAATACCGGCAAATGGCATGAACAATAAAAACGGTATTCATAAAGCAAACAAGGGACATTTACATACATACCACCAAATTCCTATGTATTTACATATCTAACACTTAAACTTTACATTTTACATTTATACCGCCCAAATTTGTCGTATCACATCAAATATATTGATAAAGTAAAATACACATTATATACATTGTTAAGGCAGCAACAAGCCTTCATCTACTAAGTGGGGTCAGCTACAAGAATTATTTTTCACCATTGTGTCCTATTGAGTGTCATATTTTCATTTAATTCTAAAAAATTAAGATCATGTTTTATACAACATGCCCAAGTTTTTTTAGGTCTACCTCTGTCATTTTTAACATCAGTCGAAGCTAAAACATATGCTCTCCTAACCGGATCATCACATGGTCGACGTTTAATGTGACCAAACCATCACAGATATATTCATTTCGCATTTTGTTTCTAAGTGTCAAGAGACTCATCCACTTAAGCATTCTCATCTCAGCAACACTTAACTTTGTTTTATGCTTCTCTTTTAAAGGCCAACATTCTGCGCCATAGAGCATTGGAGGTCTCACCACCATCTTATAAAATTTTTCCTTCTGTTTAAGCGGTAGTTTTCTATCACACAATAGGCCTGAAGCATTCCTCCACTTCAACCAACCAACTTGAATTCTACTAATAACATCCCCATCTATATCACCATCAATCAGAATAACAGACGCAAAAAATCTAAGAAGTTCACACTTTTAATGATTTGATCACCCATAGTTATAACTCTGCCAGTAAAGCTACCACTACTAAAATTCTAAGAATTCAGTTTTAGTTCTAGTTAAAAGACGGCCTTGAGACTCTAATGCAGGCCTCTGTAATTCAAATTTTTCATGAACTCTCTCTTATTAAGGCAACATGTAAAATGGAAGTTTAGGTGTTAGATGTGTAAATACATAGGAATTGAGTGATATATATGTAAATTTTCCAAGAAATAAATCAGGACAACAATCATATATCAGTTGTCTAACCACCATCAACTCCCATAGGTTGCAAGAACTACAGCGAACAGCTAGAGGAAAAACTATAAGTCCTCTATTTGTTATAGAACAAGTGAAATCTATCCCAGGGAAAATCCACAACGAATAAGAAGAGATTGTAGAAGATCTCTCCTAATGAATTTGTGACCAATGGGAATGAAACATCATCCCAAGCTGAGAGACAAAGGAGGACAACGTATGTAGCAATATCAATATCATATTCTCGACATAGATTCACATAAACACTATCAATCATTAATAGAAGAATTTCTCTCAAAACCTGGGTGTTTTGATGAACACTAGTATAATCAACTGAAGTGACAAAAAAGCTGATTTTTTTCCTCTTCACTAAGCTTTGCAGTTGGTTTGGGTAGGTTAAATAAGTTGAATTACATATGTTGGTCTAGTTGAGTATTGTCAATTAGATTGATCTGGTTAGGTTGGGTCAATGGTGTTTAGATTGAGTTTGATCAATTAGGTTTGAGCAAGATTTATTGTATCAACTTAGTTTGTAGGAAAATGAGTAGATTTTGTTAGCTGTAACTGGTGCATTGATAATTAAATTATTTTACTTAAAAGGTCTTGGTTGTTAATACGACGAAGAATTTAGGGAATGGGAATACAGAAATAATTGAATGTAGAGACAAATACAGAAATAATTGAACAAAGATTTAAAAAAAAAGGAGGAAAGGGAAGTAGAGCTAAATAGTCATGGATTTAGGGGATAATGACGTTGGTGGGATAGTGATGGGGATTTTGAATGGAAAAGCCATAGAACATATCATTAAAAACTTAATCGGCGCCCTGCTTCTGTTTTGAAGCAGAAAAGTTTTCCTTCGAACAAGCTGCATTGCAAACTGATCAGGAACATTAAGTGTAATGGTGAACTAAAAGAACTAGACGAGAAAAGGAGACCAAGTGATGCACTGAATCCTCAAGCAAGCCACATAATCCAAAAAAGTATAAAGCACAAAGTAAAGTGAATCATGCAATATTCATCAAAATGTTAAATGTTTCTTACAGACGAAATCAGGATACTTCATTAATCAACATCTAAATTACATGACCTTAATAGTAATAATTATACCTCATTCAAAAAAAATAATAAAGTACCATTCAACAAAGAAGAAAAATTCAACCTAATCTAACAAATACTGACATAATATTTACTAATAATTAAGTCACAAATAAAGGACAATGCCATGAAAAATGATAAGTAACACAAATAAAATCTAAATACATACTAAACTCAAATGCAGAGTTTCTCATTGCATTAGTGCGTTGCCTATGTTTTTGAAACCATGGAAGCAGTGGATGTGTAGAGAAGTGTTTTTTTTTTTTTTTGTGTGGCAAGTTTCTAGCACAAAAATAAAATAATAATAATAATAATAAACTTAGATGCCAGTTTTAGTAAAAGTAATAAAAAAACAGAAGTCAATAAGGTAAAAAAAAAAAAACTAAAAAGAATTTGCATTAAGTCAAATATTCTTAGAACACTAGAAAATCAATATCAGAAAACAAGGATAGTAATGCAAAAAAGGCATTCATAAACCTAAACCCTAAAACCTAAAACTATGTATGTATGTATGTTGTATATGTGTGTATGTATGTATTGTATATCGTATTGTATATATAAATACATATACATACAATACAATAAATATATACATACATACAATACATGCATATACATATACTCAGTATAATTTAAAAAAAAATTAAAAATAATTACTAACATAATGTGCAAATAATGAAAGCATGAAATGCACAAAAAAATATTGCTGAATGCCAGTCTAATAACAGGAGAAACTAATAGAGATCCTTCAAGAACTATTTAACCAGCTTAATATAAAATAGAATGCCATGAACAATAATTTAACTAACCAAGTGTAATGGTTTGTTGGAAAATGGACAAAAGATTTCTCATATGCTTTAGCAGCCATGGCCGCAGCTTGAAGTAGAGACTGATTTTGGTTTACTGCACCGGCATCAGAAGCCTGTGTGGTTCCTGCCGCTGCTGGCCCTACTAACATAAAAGTCAAAACTCATTTTCAGTGCAGCAATCGTTCAACCAGGAAGCAAAAAAGAGCATTATAATTAAAGCAAACATTAATCTATATTAGCAAACTAATTTCTATCCTTAGATCATAAAGACGAACAAGTCCATCAATATCTGATGTAGAATATAAACTTACCGCTAAAGTCAGAAATCACCCATGCTACATTATGCACAGAATAGGTTCAGATGGATTCAATCAACAATAAGATCAAGCCTATTTGATCACACAGCTTATGACCAGAAATGAAATTATGAATTAAAAAGAGCATCAATAACATTTTCCTTTTATGCCCAAAAAGTTGTAGATTATAAATGTGTCTAGAAGTTTCTCGAACAAAAGCAAAATGATGAGTTGCTAGTCATCAAAAACTTGGTGATTGGCAGTAGGATAATATTAACCTTTTGTATTAGAGGTAAAGTCATTCAGGTGGACATCCTACAAAAATAACCAAATCAATTCGCTGTACTTCTAAAACTAATTTATCAGGAGTTTCTGCATCCTGTTTGCATCTGCAATATTTTGCTTCCAATCACAGCAGAATTAAATATCACAGCCATGAAACAGTTCAAGGGAATTGAATGGCCAATGTAACATTTTTTAGAGGCCAATAAAAAACTGAATACTCCATGAAAATGGAATCGAGTTGGATATGCCAAGTTGCATATTTAATTTAAAATGTTTCAAAAAGATTAACTGAATGTCAGATGGTGGTTTATACTACATAAAATAAAAATAACCTATATGAAAAAAAAAAGCTAGGAATAAGTTTCAAGTTTGAAAAAAATGAAAGATGGCATGCTTTCTACTCGTACAGCAAAAAAAGTAAATGGAATTATGATTCAGTGTACAAGTAGAAAGATGCCAATTCCAATAGTCAATTCCAATGTTCCCATAAAATAATATTCCATTAATGATTAATTATTTCAACTTATTTCAGACATACCACATCACCAATGCATTAAAAGAAGTAATTTACTTTTTAAAAGTTAAAATTTTAATAATTTTGATGTGATATGAAGGATTTAGGTGGTATAAATGTTAAAAAACAAATTTATGTGTGAGATGTATTGTGGTATGAAGTATGTAAATGCCCGTTATCTATAATGTTTTGATCAAAATTTTGGTCTTAGAAATGCAAATACATTGGAATTGACTATTGAGTGGTGTGTATGATTGTGTATAAATCTTCATATAGGGAATTAGTTATTTATATGAGACTTTTTGTTTGATAAAACTTGTATAACCTCCAAAAAGTTTCTGTCTAGTATCGCATATGCATTAACGACCACGAGGCCATTAGAATAAGTTTTGAGGATAGTGAATGTAGAGAAGAAGCCAGCTATGAGTTTTATTTACAACACAATGAATGGGGCCAAGTAGTTAACATCACATAACCTAGGAGTAGAAGAGGAGACTTGTATAGAGATTTGAGAGATAGTTGATGAAAAATGGGAGTTTCAACTTGATATATTCATGCAGATAGACATTTCCTCAACCATCATGGATACTTCCTCAACACACAATTTCAATATGATGAAAAAGAATCCACAAAACCTGAGATCAAGTTAGGGCTATCATTGTAAGAATAGATTCATTGATGATCCAAATGAGAGAACAATTGCTCTATGTAGTTTGTTCCATTTAAGAAAGATTTCTTTTGGCTACATTAAGCTAAAGATACTATTACAAAACAATCTCCACGTAAAATTTTTAATATTTAATATGTTGATTGCAACAAGTATTGAGTATCTAAGCACTATTCTTTTATTTTTTAATTAAATTACTTTCTTTCAAATATAGATGAATGGTGGATTCAATTTGGTGATGGTACTCTAGAACTCCAACGTTTTGCTATTAATATATTAAGACTTACATGTTCATCATCTGGATATGATTGTAATTAGACTAAATATAATCAAGTTCATACAAAAAGGATAAACCATCTAACAACCTTAAGGATGAATTCTTCAATGTACATCATGTACAACAAGAAATTGAAAGATATAAGTTAAGAAAAAAAAAGTTTAAAAGGTGACGAAGATCCTCTTTATATGAAGCTATGTCATCATGATGATGGGTAGTTTGTGAATAAGGATAATGTGGTCATACCAGCTGAGTTACAACAAGAAGATCTAAATGTTGATTTATTTTATGGTGACAGGAACAAAAGTAGAGAATCCAACACAAAGCAGTAAGAGAAAACAAATATTTTTAAAAATTCAAATATTTGATATTTTCTTCAATGTTAATTTTCAGCGTTTTTATTATTTATAATGGAATATATAAAAGAAAGATGACCGAGGTTGAAGAAGAAAAAGAATGGGAGAACTTAGGCTCAATTTACGAAGAAATATGGGAGAAAACTAAACGTTATGCAGAGGATTCCAATAAAAACCCCTTGAGTGATGAGTGTTGAGGACTTGATTATTTTTTACTTATTTAAAACTATAGAAACTACTATGTTGAACAATAGGAGTGAAAAATCTTTTATAATAAACTTATCTTATGTTTTACTTATATATTTTGTGCAATTTATCATTTTTTATCATGTTATGATGTTAATATATTTTCATTTCATATATTTATAAATTATGATGCCATATATATATATATATATACCCCTTTTATTTGAATATACAATTTTCAAATTGTGAGACTCTCAAACCGCTCCAACGCTTATGGCTTACTTCACAAATGGAAAACGCCTCAATACCCAATTGCACAATTTTCAACATTGTTGTCGATTTATATTTATTGTGGCTAATCACAAAAACAATAAAAACATTGTTGGAACAAGCACGAATCACAACACATACAAAATACTTAATTGTATTTTAATGAAGGGCCTTAGGCAAGTAAATATCTTGATTTACACATACCAATAAACAAAGCTTAGGGCACGCCATTTATTGAATGAAGTACAAGTGAATTTTACAATAACCCTTTTGATAAAGTCTCTTAACATAATCCATTTTTAATCAATCTAATGATTCATGTCATCCAAAAATAAAAAATAATCAACAAGAGTNGTTATTGTAGATTTTGCTTTAACGTATGATTTTGTTATTACTAATATTTTATTCAAGAAAATGGATGAACATCTTATTACTTATAAGAGTGGATNCGGTAAGAGTCGCACTAGAAATGATGTAGGTGTAATTATGGATAAGAGTTTGAAAAATAATGTTGTAAAAATTAATAGAGTTGGAGATTAAATTATAGCCCTTAAGATTATCATTGATACTAAAGTTTTTATTATTATAAGTGTTTATGCTCCTCAAGTAGATTTAGATATAAAGTCTAAAATAAATTTTGGAATGACTTAGAAGACTTAATACAGATGATACCTCTTAAAGAAAGAATTTTATTGAAGAAGATTTAAATAGACATGTCGGTAGAGTGGTAGATGACTTCAGAAAAACTCATGATGGCTACGGTTTTGGAGTAATTAATGAAGAAGGTAGAACTATTTTAGATTTTGTTTTAGCGTATGATTTTGTTATTACTAATATTTTNCCGCTTCATTGAAATATTGGTGTATTCTTAGTGTATATCATATTGATTTGTTGGAGTGTGATAATATTCTGCTTTGGGGAGGCAGAGTGCTGTGAAACCTAAGAAATGCTCATTACTTGGTAAACTGCAATAACATGTATATATTTGTATTTGGAAATTTGAAGGTTTATTGTTTGTTGTTTTTTTAAGTAGAGCAAATTTTGCTTTGGAGCACTTTTGTGCTGCACCTATTTGTTGTAGTTTCGACCATGTTTGGTGGCTGTTTTGACAAGTTTGCGTGTCGCTGGGCTGCACCTATGGACTGGAGTTTCGACCATGTTTGGTGGCTGTTTTAACAAGTTTGTGGGCTGCATTCATTGGCTTTATTTAAAGGTGTTTGGGCTGCAGTTTTGGCGACGTTTGGGACTGTTTTGTGTCCTGTTTGGGCCGTGGTTTTGGTGCTCTGCCTTGTTGCGGTTTTGGGTGTGTTTAGAAGCCTCTTTGACTGTAACTTTTGGAACCTTTTTGAGAATATTCGACTATTGTTTTAAATGCTAAGTCATAAGTTGTTATTGTAGAGAAGGAGAAAGGGAGGAGAAATTACTCTTCAGCTTTTACATGAGAATTATGAGCGCTTTCTATTGACCTTGAGAATAGGCTTAAGTGTTGCATTTTGGAATAATGAAAATTTCAAAGGAACTTTTTTTATTCATATCACTGGGAGTGGGGAATTATTTTAGCCGCGGTTTCACTCCTTTGGCTCCTGAAAATAATTGTTCCTGTTTTTTGAGCTCCTCCCTTTTGATTTTCTTATATTCAACCTTGAAAACCTAAACTTTGAAATCTTGAAGACAGAACCACTAATCTTAATTGAGTCTTCTTGGGTGATTTCAATTGTCTAAGATGTAATTAACTATAGAGGCTTGTCTCTATATGGAACTTAAGAACTCAAATTAATATATATGGGAACTTAAGAACCCAACTTAATATAAACCCTATTTAACCTCTCATGTTAAATAGAGGAATTTTTTGGATTATAAAAAAGGTTTCGAATATCAAAAGGATGTCACAAACTCTTTAGTCTAGGTGGTTAAACCTACTAACAAATGGTATGTTTATTCTTCAAGATAGTGCACTATTTGCGATATCGAGCTCAACCATCTAGACTATCAAATATATGAGGTCTATTCGATCTCACTTTTCTAAATTTTAATATTATCTTTTTTTTTAAATTATGGTTTTATATAAATCTCATTTTTTTTAAAACTTGTCGAAAAAAATCATGATATGAATCCTTTTGATCATTGTGTAAGTGCTCGGGCGTCCCCTGGAAGCGACGCGTTGTATAGCCTGAATACAGTGAAAAGTGTGCAAGGGCCGTGGCGCCCGAGTGTAATGTTAAATAAGCAAGGGTTTCCACATTACGGGTGAATACGGGTAAATAAGTTAGTCCATGAAACTAATGAAACTAATATTTGGATAGGTTCTTGGAATATAGGCACTCTCAATGGTAAATTAATGAAATTACTTGATATTATAATTCATAGAAAAATTAATATCTTATGTATTCAAGAAACTAAGTGGGTTGGAGAAAAGGCTANGAGTCAATTACTTCAAACAAAAAATGAAGTGTCGTGATAATTTTTTACATTCACAATACAAAGATATCTAAGTTGATAAACACAAAAAACATGTTGGGCATTAGTTCAATTGATTTGATATTCCACTTCATTTAAAGAAGTGCTTGAAGCAATCTAATGAGTCGATGCATCCCAAAAATAAAAAAATAAAAATAGCATATCATCAATAGTCAATTATTTTGCTATTGCCGGTCCCAAGCCCTGATGTGAAAAAGTGGAGGGTTGTGTTAGGTAGTCGACAGCCAGCGTAAAACTTGTTGAAAAAAAAAATCATGACATGAATCCTTTTAATCATTGTGTAAGTGTTAGGGCGCCCCCTGAAGCGATGCGCTGTATAGCCTGAATACAGTGAAAAGTGTGCAAGGGCTGCTACACTGGCGCCCGGGTGTAGTGTTAAATAAGGGTTCTCACATTATGGGCGAATACGGGTAAAGAAGTTAGTCCATGAAACTAATATTATGATAGAATCTTGGAATATAGGTACTCTCAATGGTCAATTAATAGAATTAGTTGATATTATGATTCATAGGAAAATTAATATCTTATGTATTCAAGAAATTAAGTGGGTTGGAGAAAAGGCTAATAGATTGATTTAATATCTTATGTATTCAAGAAACTAAGTGGGTTGGAGAAAATGCTAAGGAGATTGATAATAGCTTATGTATTCAAGAAACTAAGTGGGTTGGAGAAAAGGCTAAGGAGATTGATAATTTAGGTTAAAACTTTGGTATTCTGGTAAGAGTCGCACTAGAAATGGTGTAGGTGTAATTATAGATAAGAGTTTGANATTTTTTAGTGTTCCTTTGCCTAAATTTTCCTTTAAATATTATGGAGTTCAATATAATATATATTATTCCTATGAAGCACGGACACGACTCGACACAATACGAAGACATGACATCATTAAAACAAAATAGGGCCCGACATTTCATAAACATTATTTAATATTTATTTACATATTAATATAAAAAATATATTTTTTTCATTGTTCTTTGTTAAAATCATCACAAAATAAAGTAAGAGATAATAAAATTTAACTTTATAAATGTAACTTATAATATGAAACCTCATGTTTATAAATTTAAATTTTTAAAATTAGATGTATAATATGTTTCAACACTGCCGTTGCCGGTCCCAAACCCGAATGCGAAAAGTGGAGGGTTGCGTTAGGTAGTCGACAACGAGCGTAAAACTTGTAGAAAAAAAATCATGACATGAATCCTTTTGATCATTGTGTAAGTGTTAGGGCGTCCCCTGGAAGCGACGCGCTNCTTTCTGAAAGTGCATATTGTATAAATTCTCTATGGGTTTGATATTCAAGTCTTAATCAAAAAGACTTGTAGTGTTAAACGCTACACCGGCGCCCGGGTGTAGTGCTAAATAAGCAAGGGTTCCCACATTACGGGCGAATGCGGGTAAAGAAGTTAGTCCATGAAACTATGAAACAATTATTAGGATATGATCTTGGAATATAGGCACTCTCAATGGTAAATTAATGGAATTAGTTGATATTATGACTCATAGGAAAATTAATATCTTATGTATTCAAGAAACTAAGTGGGTTGGAGAAAAGGCTAAGGTTTAATATCTTATGTATTCAAGAAACTAAGTGGGTTGGAGAAAATGCTAAGGAGATTGATAATAGCTTATGTATTCAAGAAACTAAGTGGGTTGGAGAAAAGGCTAAGGAGATTGATAATTTAGGTTAAGCTTTGGTATTCTAGTAAGACTCGCATTAGAAATGGTGTAGGTGTAATCATAGATAAGAGTTTGAAAGATAATGTTATAAATATTAATAGAGTTGGTGATAGAATTATAGCCCTTAAGATTATCATTGATACTAAGATTTTTAATATTANGGTAGAACCAACTTTTAATTAGGCACTAATCCTCAAGCCTCTCCTTCCTAAATTTTTTTTTCTCATTTTCTTTTTCTTTTTCTTTTCCTTTTCTTTTCTTTCTCTCTTTTTTTTCTTTTTCAGACNAATTAGGCACTAATCCTCAAGCCTCTCCTTCCTAAATTTTTTTTCTCATTTTCTTTTTCTTTTTCTTTTCCTTTTCTTTTCTTTCTCTCTTTTTTTTCTTTTTCAGACAAGGATTACTATATATGGATAGGGCTTTAATGATTTTGAATTTCACTTCTCTATTCTCAAAGTAAAGTCTTGATATAAGGCTTTTACTTATAAGTATAATAATATTTTTAAAAAGTATTTTAATAAAAGAAATTGAAGAATTAAAAAAATTCTAAATTATCTAAATTTTTTAAAATACAATTTTTCTTACTAAAGATAGTTACTTATATTAATCATTTTTTCATCTAAAAACTTTTTAATTTAAAGTTTTTCTTCATTACTAAAAATTTTAATTAATTTTTTTTACTCATTTCTAAAATCAAATTTTACTTCTCTAATATAACTTCATATACATAATCAATTTTTTTTTCTTTTTAAATCAAATTCACTTGTAGCACATTTGAGATTAAATGAAATTCCATTTTTTAAAAAATATTTTTCATCCCCCCAAACTTAAATTTTAACAGATTAAACCGTTTAGCATCAGATATATATAAGCAGGAATGAAAATTTAAAAAAAAACATGCTAACAAGAATTTTAAACTCTAATGATACAAGTATAAAGCTAAAAACAGGAGTAAAATTAATTTTTGATCAAATTTTCTATTNTACTCATTTCTAAAATCAAATTTTACTTCTCTAATATAACTTCATATACATAATCAATTTTTTTTCTTTTCAAATCAAATTCACTTGTAGCATTGAGAACATTAAATGAAACTCCATTTCTTAAAAAATATTTTTCATCCCCCCAAACTTAAATTTTTAACAGATTAAACAGTTTAGCATCAGATATATATAAGCAGGAATGAAAATTTAAAAAAAACATGCTAACAAGAATTTTAAATTCTAATGATACAAGTATAAAGCTAAAAACAGGAGTAAAATTAATTTTTGATCAAATTTTCTATTTTTTCATTTTACTTTAACGTGTAGAGATTCAATAGACTTCTAAATAGTGGGTATAAACATAAAAGCAAACATACACACAACTGACATCACACTCTTAACATAAAGATAATCTTGCAAACATGATAAAAGAAAAATAAAGGGTAGCAGTTTTTAAATTTCAAGTTTAAGTTCTAAGCTAGCAAGATTTTCTACTTTATAATAGATATGAAATTAAGTTAAGTTCTAAACTAGCTAAATCACAATACTAAACACAAAACTACAGTTACTATCCTAAAATTTAAAAATAAAATACTAACTACCACAAACATCATAATAACAATAAAACATAAATGTCCAAAACACAACATAGTCCAAAACAACACACATATACATATGTAGCAAGCCCAGACCACATAATTCATATCATATTACAATCATAAAATGAATCTCTCAGCTCTACTCTTCATCCTCAGAATCACCACTGTACCATTTTTTCGCAGGCTCATAATCAGGATATCGAGGATATGGAGGAAATTGCACTCCTAGTTCACCTCTAATTAGGCTCTCCAAAGATGAGTGGAATTTATCTTCATAATCACTCTTCCTTCTATTATAATTTTAGTATGATCTACAAAATGCTCTAATTTTTTACCTTATCGGCAATAAAATTGATATTATCCATCAACTTTGACAATAACTCATCCTGAGTCTTAGTAGACTCACCTCGAGATGTAGAAGCATGTGAACTAGATGGTCTAGTTAAAGAAGCGGCAGAGGTAGATGTAGCAGATGTTTCCATTCCATAGCTCCTGGAAAATCCTCCTCTCCAGCCAAAAATCGAATGCTCAGAATAAGTCTTCACATTCACCTTAATGATGGGATTTAGAGGTAACACAACTTCTTCCCAACTATCATATTTAACTCCGGCCTGCTCGCATAAAGAAAATCTCAAGGAAGCAAATGCTGACCTACAGTTGCAACAGCTATAGCAGAACTGATGATAGTTTGACAGATCAAAGCTCCAACGTTGACGAGCTTTCCCTCTTGAATACAATAGTTCAACGTCGCACTTTCTCTGGTCACTTAACTGAGATAATTGGTCGGAAGAAAACGAGCAGAAATGAAATAGTGTCAGGCGTTTGAAGGTACATGTAACTTTAACTTTAGGAAATTTACTCTTCTCTCATTGGTAATCTTCCAAAGTCTTCTCCCCATAGTCAAGTATGAAATAATCTCATCTAACTCCACTTCAATAGGACTATAATTTATAAGAAAACATAAAGTATCCGGTGGTAAATGGTAAAACAAGTTGATTACCTCTGACAAAAAAGGTACCAACTTTCCTCTAACCAAAACTTGATTGTCTTCAGCTTCAAGGAGATTTTCATAGAACTCCCTCACAATAGAAATCACTGCGACAACAGAGAAACAACAGATCTGTTCCCACTGTCGACGAACAATTAAATCTTCCATGTCTCCACCTGAACTTCTAAAACATCACTCCGGAGTCAATTTTCGTGACTGTAGAGTGTCACTATATCGATCTTGAGCCTTCGAACTAACAAATTTGCTCGAATCAAAAGGGTTTTTTCCTCTATTCCTCTTCATTCTTGGTGCCATTCTACAACTATTATAAATTCCAAAAGTAATTTTAAAAATCAAGTTTAAATCACTAAACTAAACTTCCCAAGCAATTTTTATAGATTTTTCNTTTGATTCCTTCGATCGGTCGTAAATCTTTTCTCTCGTGCTCAACGAACTTCCCGCATGACGACGACAAAGGTCTCTGTGTTCGTCGTCTTCGACGAAGGGCTTCGATGCTGTCCCTTTTCGAGATTTCAAGCTACGGTTTTGTACTTACCGCACTCGACGACCACGACGAAGGTCTCTGCGGTCTTCGACAAAGGGCTTCGGCGCGGTTTCCTCTGCGGTTCTGTCTGCTTCCTGTTCGCAGAAGGGCGCGCCTTCTGTTCGCTTCCTGCCCGATCGTTCGCCTGCTCTTCATGCCCGTCAGACTATTTCTCTCCTGTCTTGTGAGGGAGATGGCATCGACGCTCCGTTCCTATGCAAATGCTCTTGCTGACGACTTTGCTGCAAGTGCCCCTCCTCCAGGTTCAGCGTCTGGTTTTGTTATCGGTAAGTCCTGCAATGTTCCAGAATCCTTCCATGAGGCTCTTGAAAGTGGAGGTGATCGCACATTTATTAAAAAGTTTGAAAAAAAAATAGGAAGCCTGCACTTATTCTCACAGAGGTTGAAACTGACACTCTCGCGTCCTCTTGACACTTCTCTCTAGTGGGGAAATTCCTTTATGGTCACCCAAAACTGGAGATCATTAGGAAGAAGTTTGATACTATGAAACTATTGGGCAGTTAGAACATTGGACTACTTGACAGTAGATATATACTTATTCAGCTATCTCATGATCCCGATTACACTCGTATTTTCTTTCGAAAAGCTATCAAGATTGACAATCGTTTTATGAAAATTCTGAAATGGACTATCGGTTTTGATCCAAAAGCAGAGCCCCCTATCATTCCTGTTTGGATAAAGTTTTCGGGGTTAAAATTACATCTGTTCAACATGAAAATCCTCTACTCTTTAGTATCTGTTTACGGTAAGTCTCTCAAGGTGGATAGTCCTACGCTTGTTGTCACTAGACCAACCGTGGAGGCAGTATCCGACGAGGAAGGTTAAGCAGAAACGAGCGAAGCGAAAGCAGATGCTAGGGTTCACCGTGAGGCGAAGTAGGAAAGCTCGAGTTAAAAAAAATAATATATATATATATATATATATATATATATATATATATATATATATATATATATATATATNAGCAATACCCCACGTGGTTGGCTAACATTTTACCTGTTAAGAAGAAAAATGGACAGATTCGTGTTTGTGTCGACTTCAAAGATTTGAACAAAGTATGTACAAAGGCCGAGTTTCCAGTACCAATTCCAGAAATGATTGTGGATATCGCTTCTACACATGAAATCTTCTCTTTCATGGACTGATCATCGAGATACAACCAAATAAAGATGGCTCCCGAGGTTGCAGCACTTACAGCCTTTAGAATACCAATTAGAATTTTGTGCTACACAATGATGCCACTCGGCCTAAAGAACACCAGAGCAACATAGCAGATGATGAAGATTTTTGATGACCTTATCCATAACCATGTAGAATGCTACGTGGACTATTTGGTCATCAAAAGTAAATGAAAAATATACCATTTGTACGATTTGAGGATCGTGTTTGAATGATTATGATGATATGACCTTAAAATGAATCCCTTAAAGTGCGCCTTCGGCGTTACTTCCGGGAAATTTCTGGGATTTGTTGTCTGTCATCTTGGAATCGAGATCGACCCGGATAAAATTAAAGCTATCTTGGAAATGCCTCCTCCTAAAACCTTGAAACAAGTACGTTCCTTCTAGAGGAAGTTGGCATATCTGAGATGCTTTATTTCTAATCTCTCAGGTAGGTGTCAGCCTTTGTCGGCATTAGTTAAAAAGGACTCCAAATTTATTTGGGAAGAGAAATACCAGCAGGTTTTCAAGGACGTTAAATAATATTTAATGACACCTCCTATCTAGGCAGCCCCTATCCCAGGGAAACCGTTGATACTTTATACTGCGACCTTAGACGACTCTCTTGGAGCCCTCTTAGCCCAAGTCAACGATGAGGGTAAAGAAAATTCACTCTACTACTTGAGTTGTCCCATAATACCGACGGAGATAAGGTATCCACCTATTGAGAACCATTATCTGGCATTGATTTTTAACTCTCAAAAGCTTAGACATTACATGCTTTCTCATAAGATTACCCTAATCTCGAAAGTTAATCCGCCGCTCAAAAGCTTAGACATTACATGCTTTCTCATAAGATTACCCTAATCTCGAAAGTTAATCCATTGCAATATTTGACAACCCGATCAACACTTTTCGAACGTCTAGCAAGATGGTCAATGATCTTATTACAATTTGATATAACTTTTGTTCCCCTCCATGTTATCAAGGGACATATACTAGCAGACTTTCTCACTGCACACCCACTGCCAGCTAGGTCCTCTCTCAACGACGAGTTACCAGACGAGCAAATATTACAAATGAAATTCTCCAGTGCGCAACGCTGGGAGATGTACTTCGATGCTGCTTCATCAGCCAGAAAAGATTAAGGATCAAACATAGTTATACCAGGCAAAGAAGGGATCAGTTTGATCTTTATCATGCCAGGTAAGGTTATATTAAGGTTCTCATACCACCTGACAGAGCTGTGCACCAACAATGAAGCAGAATATGAAGCTTTAATCAACCGGATTGGGAATGGAAATCTCAGTGGATATAACAAACATTGTCATCTATGGCGACCCAACTTGTTATCCAACAAATCACCGAATAATATAGAATTTTGAAACCAAGATTAGCATAATAACATCAGTACACGATGAAGCTCTTGGAGCAGATTCCCGATGTGATTTTCTACCGGATTCCTTGGGGAGATAATGCCCATGCTGATGCTCTAACAAAACTTGCTAGGAAATGGCATATTCCCTGGAGGATTCCATTGAAATCACAGTGCAAGAAAAACAAGTTTTGTCTCAGATCAACCTCAAAACTCTACACAAGCTCGAAAAAGAAGAAAAAATAAAGACAGTTGTGGACATCAATGAAGATTGGCGCAAGCCATTAATAGAATATTTGCATACTGGAAAGCTTCCAGAAGATAATTTTGAAGTGCATCATATCACAAGAAGAGCCATGTCTTATGCCCTGATGGGAAACATTCTCTACAGAAGATCATTCAACCAGATGTGGCTACGGTGTTTGAGCAGAGTCGAGACACAGAATATTGTCAAAGAAGTACATGACAGATTATGTGGTGCTCACCAGTTAAGGCCGAAAATGAAGATGAAGATCAAAAGACTCGGGTACTATTGGCCAGCAATGATGTCTGATTGCATGGATACAGCCAGAAGATGTCATCAGTGCCAAGTGCATGGGGTGGTCTTACACCAACCTCCAAATGTTCTACACTCAACTGTTTCCTCATGGACATTCGAGTGTTGGGGCACACACATAATAGGTCTAATAGACCCTCCATCTTCCAAAGGACAAAGGTTTATACTTACCGCTACAAATTATTTCTCCAAATGGACAGAGGCAGTACCGTTACGTGAGGTTACGGCACATCACGTCCTTTAATTTTTCAAAAGCCAAATTGTCTACCATTTTGAAGTACCACGAAGAATAATTTTTACAATGGGACAACTTTTAGAAGCACAAAGATCAGTAATTTTGTTAAAAGACATGCGATAAATTGAAGATACTCTACGATTTACTATCCTAGAGCAAATGATCTGGCTGAAGCCTTCAACAAAACATTGGTACATATTTTGAAGAAAACACTGGATTAAAATAAAAGAGATTGGCACAACAAACTATTAGAATCCTTGTGGGCCTATTGGATGACTTTCAGGGATCCCACTCAGTGTACACCCTATATGCTTGTGTACGGGTCCGAGGGCGTGCTACCGCTAGAAATCCAGACACCGTCTCTTAGAGTTGTTGTTGCCAACCAACTCACAACGGGAGAAAGTGAAAAACTCAGACTTGAAGAACTGGAGAGTCTCAAAAGAAAACAACTAGAATCACAACAACATTTAGAGCTTTACCAGGCAAAGATGGTACATGCCCATGAAAAATTGGTCCGCCCAAGGACATTCAAAGTTGGTGACCTCGTACTTATGCTCAAAAGGCCTATTCTTGCATGCCGCAAAATAGGTAGAAAATTCAAGCCAACTTGGGAGGGACCATTTGTCGTTGAAGAGGTCTACACAGGAGGATCCTACCAGTTAGTAGACTTCCAGGGCGAAAGACCCATGTTATCATTGTTTATGCCAGTTCTCTTCTATATGAGAAACTCCTACTCTGGCATAAATTAGAAATTTTTGGTGATACTATCGCTGAATATTTGTTTGTTGGTGTGAATTTTAACATGGTTATGAAACCNTGTTTTGTAGATGAAAATCACTTAATAAGAAAAAAAAACTTTCTTCTTATCATGAATCAGTAATAAGTATAGGAATTCAGTTGTGGAAGTATGCAAATTGTGTTGTGCCAAATAGGAGCAAGAATATTCTTTACCCTTACTAAGGTTGCTATAAAGAACATTGGCTAATTTAAATTTTGAATAGTTCTGAAGACCGGCTAGGAAGGGAATATACTAGCTCTCACTCTAGAGTTCCCTCGATTCCCTCCACCTGGGGGCTAACATCTCTTATCAGAACCTAAAACAATAAACCAAGCTGGGAGCTTTAACCTGTAACTTTAAATTTCTCTAACTCTACACCCTTCAATGAATATTTCCCTATTTATTTGCACTCAATCATATGAACTAGCAATTCATCCAACTCATTCGATTCTTTCTAATTGTTGACTGAGACAATACCAGTCCGGTTCTTACATGTTCTCACAATAAATTTTAACCAATTGTTGACTTAGACAATACCAGCCCGGTTCTTACATGTTCTCACAACAAATTTTAACATTATTTCCAAATTTATTTGCACTAAATCATATGAATTACATTCTCATTCATACAACCTCATGTGATTCTTTCGTTGTTGACTGAGACAATAACATCCCGGGTCTTACATGTTCTAACAAAAAATTTTAACATCTTAATTGGCCAAATCAAGAAGTAAATGAAGTCCATGGATTTAAATCATCACAACTTCTTCAAACATTAAAGATCAATACTCTCCACAATTTTAATCCACAACTTGATTACTTATTATTTTAAGAAGAAAGATAATGAAAACTACTCAGCATCCATGGAGAAAATAAAAACACACATTACTTTAAAGTAGAAATCATTGTCAAACTAACAACAAGTCTCAACTAAAACCAAAGATGTCTCAAAATGAAAAGTGAAAAACTTATCTCAAGTTCTCAACCAAACTCTTAAAGTTTCTTTGAATCTCTTCTCTTTACAATCACTCAAAATAAACTAACAAAAAGGATAAAATAAAAGTAAAAGTGGGGCCTAAAAATCTCTCCGAACTAACTCCCCTGACATTCAAAACTTTCCAATACTTTCAAGGCTCTTTTTAAAGTCCTCTCTTCTTTCTTTTATAGTTTTCTAAGAGCTGCCTTGGTAACTCTTCAAAATATGTCTAGATTCGATGTATTTCCCCAAGAGATGCATCCTTTCATGATAATTTTTGTCCATGGTGGTTAGAACCACCTATTAAGCCAATGAATGCTTCAAAAACCTCTTCAAAAATCACAAAAACCGACTTCACTCATCTACTAATTGCCACTGGCGCTTAAGCACGGGACCTCTGGAGCTTAGGTGCGGCCTTCTCTATTTAACCGGTGTTTAAGAGCCAGATCTAGCGCTTAGGCTCCGAAACTCATTTGCACGTTTTTCACCTTTTTGTTCCAAATTTGATCTTTTTTCACTCCATTAAGCATTTTTCACCCTTTTTACCTGTATCTACAAGAAAAACACAAAAATATCTCCAATTAATGCGCAATANCCTTCAAACATTAAAGATCAATACTCTCCACAATTTTCATCCACAACTTGATTACTTATTATTTTAAGAAGAAAGATAAAGAAAACTACTCAGTATCCATGGAGAAAATAAAAACACAATTTAGTTTAAAGTAGAAATCATTGTCAAACTAACAACAAGTCTCAACTAAAACCAAAGATGTCTCAAAATGAAAAGTGAAAAACTTATCTCAAGTTCTCAACCAAACTCTTAAAGTTTCTTTGAATCTCTTCTCTTTACAATCACTCAAAATAAACTAACAAAAAGGATAAAATAAAAGTAAAAGTGGTGCCTGAAAATCTCTCCGAACTAACTCCCCAAATGATGACATTCAAAACTTTCCAATACTTTCAAGGCTCTTTTTAAAGTCCTCTCTTCTTTCTTTTATAGTTTTCTAAGAGCTGCCTTGGTAACTCTTCAAAATATGTCTAGATTCGATGTATTTCCCCAAGAGATGCATCCTTTCATGATAATTTTCATCCATGGTGGTTAGAACCAC
>JXCR01028327.1:215250-253768 GCA_002079205.1 Phalaenopsis hybrid cultivar
TGATGATCCGATTAAGAGAGTAGATGTTTTAGATTTGGCTTGCGTTAAGAAAGGCAGAGGTAGACCTAGGAAGACTTGGGCTTATTGTATTAAAAATGATCTTTTTAAGAAAGGCAGAGATAGACCTAGGAAGACCTGGGCTTATTGTATTAAAAATGATCTTAATTTACTAGAACTAAATGAAAATATGACACTAGATTCATGTAGCCGACCCCACGTAGTAAAAATGATCTTAATTTATTAGAACTAAATGAAAGTATGACACTAAATAGGACGCAATGGAGAAAAAGGTTCATGTAGCCGACCCCACGTAGTGGGATTAAAGCTTTNCGTTGTTGTTGGTCCTATATAAATTAAATTGAAACAATATTTTTCAAAGTTAAAATACTATTTTATATATCCATAAACTAAATTAAATTAAATCCTAAATAAAGAAAACACGACATTTATTTGGCCGACATACCCAAAGATCACTCATAGCCATAATGATAACTTATCAAAACAAAAAAAAGTAAATCTCTTCCACCATAAATTTTTCAGTGATGAAGAATAAATATTCCCACGATTTGGCGGTTGTGTTAGAAATTGAAAACCGTTGAAACACCGATTCGAGAAATCCGAGGCAAAACTATGAACAAAAGCGCACAAACAAGAAAACAAGGAAAACTTAAAGAACACCAAGACTTAATGCAGGAAAAATCTAAGAATAGGAAAACAACAAAGTGCCACACCACACCAAAAAAATTCACTATGAAAAAAGGAGAAATAAAACAAATTACGCCAAACTCGAACCTCTCTTTAATCTAAAACATGCGAACACTCATTTCACTCTTTTAGAGAAAGAGAACTCGTGAAATGCAACTTCGGCACGCTCTTGCTCTTCTATTAACTTGCTTTCCCGCTGCAAAAAAATTTAAATCCTCAACTGCAAAAAAGTAAATATTCCCTCATAGCCATAATGATAACTTATAAGAACAAAAAAAAGTAAATCTCTTCCACCATAATGATAACTTATCAGAAAAAAAAAAAGTAAATCTCTTCCACCATAAATTTTCAGTGATGAAGAATAAATATTCCCCCGATTTGGCGGTTGTGTTAGAAATTGAAAACCGCTGAAACATCGATACGAGAAATCCGAGTCAAAACTATGAACAAAAGCGCACAAATAAGAAAACAAGGAAAACTTAAAGAACACCAAGACTTGATGCAAGAAAAATCTAAGAATAGGAAAACAACAATGGGCCACACCACACCAAAAAAAATCACTATGAAAAAGGAGAAATAAAATAAATTACGCCAAACTCGAGCCTCTCTTTAATCTAAAACTCGCGAACACTCATTTCTCTCTTTCACAGAAGAGAACTCGCGAAATCCAACTTCGGCACGCTCTTTCTCTTCTATTAACTTGCTTTCCCACTGAGAAAAAATTTTAAATCCTGAACTGCAAAAATTTGGCTTTAGACGTCAATCCTAGGCGTCGAGTTTTCGGGTTGTCTGTTTTGAAAACAGGAAACGAACCTAACTGGGTGTGGCAGCGTCTACTCTGGCACTGGGGCGCCCAATTGTTGCGCCTAAGCATGCTTTCCAAGCATAGAGGAGCCCAATCGCTAAGTCTAAGTGTTGCTTCGAGACAAAGGGGCGCTTAGTTCGCTCCTTGATACAAGAGATGATAATCCCCTTGCTTGAATTAAACATTGATCGCCAACAATCACGCTTCATATCTAACAATACTATTTTGAGACTAATTGCAATTAGTTGCTCTCCTCCAATATATACCTATATATTATAGTAATGAATTGTACTGTTGCTCAACCCCCGGTCTCTACTCTAAACCTTTTTGAACTCCAACCAAAGGCAAGCATAGCTTTAGTTCCTAAATTGTAAGAAACCTTAATCAACATATGTGTAGCATTCTAAACTATGTATTTTCTCCGAAGATAATTGTCCATCTTTTAGGAGTGAACGAGTGAATTAATACCTTAGCTGAATGTGTTTCATCCTAGCAGGAAAAGCAATGAATAACACTCATATTATCACTATGCAGCTTTCAAGTCTCTTGCTCCTTGCCCAATTCTACCATAAATTCCTATAGCCAAATCGTTTTGTTAACCACAGTGATAATAATGTACTCAGCTTCTGTAATAGAAAGTAAAATTATTTTTTACAACTTAGAAACCCAAATCACTGTTTGGTTACCAAAATAAAAATTTAATGCGTTATACTTTTATCATTAATACCTCCTGCCATATTTGAATCAAAATATCCATGTACATTAATTGTTTCACTTCCAAAACAAAATGGTTTATTGATTGTTTCTATCAAGTATCCGAAAAGCCACTTCACTATCTCCTCGTGATGTTTCTTTGAATCACCCAGGGACCTACTGATCATTTCCAATATATATGCAATATCATGTCTTGTACATATCATTACATACATCAAACTTCTAACTACTGAAGCATATGAGGTTCTTTTCATAAGTGCTTACTCTGCTTCAGACATGGGCGATTATTCTTTAGATAGTTTAAAATGACTATCTAATGGGTGTAAACAGGTTTTGCCTCGCTCATGTCAAAACTGTAGGATCTTCTCAACATATTCTTCCTGAAAACTTCAATGTCCCTGCACTTATGTCCCAACTTATTTAATACCGAGAATTTTTATGGTTGAAACTAAATCCTTTATTTCAAACTCCCTTTATAATTACTCTTTCAAGTCTATAATTTTTTTCATATACACTTCTGCAATCATCATACCATTCATATATAAAAAAATCAAAATATATAGAAATTATCAAGGTTTTTATTAAAGCAAAAGTGATCTCCTAAGCACTTTATGTATTCATTATATGGCGTAAACATATCAAATCTCATGTACCATTATCTTGGGGTCTGTCTCAAACCATAAAAGCACTTCTTCAGTCTGAAAAATTTTTCTTTTCCTACAATTTCAAATCCTTACAACTGCATCATATATAGTTCATCTTCTAGATCATCATGCAAGAAGACTGTCTTCACATCTGTCTGTTTCAAATGTAGATCTTCCTTTGCTACCAACCTCAACACAACTCTAATAGTTGTCATCTTCAATACGGGAGAAAATATTTCAGTGTAGTCTACTCCTTACCTTCGATGAAACCCCTTTACAATAAGTTTCTCCGTGTAACGTCTGCTAACATCTGACACATCTTTCAACCTATAAATCCACTTATTGTGCAGTGTTTTTTTATCATCTGGTAATTCTATCACATCTCATGTCTGATTTGACTTTAGTGTCTGCATCTCATCATCCATTACAAACTCTCACTCCTTTGAATCTTCAACATGAGTGCATATTCATAGCACTCTGGTTCACCACCATCATTCAGCAATAAATAATACAAATAAGAAAAATACTTATGTATCGGTTGTGTGATTCTGTTAGACCTCCTGACTTGAGTAGCAAGTATAAAAGGAAATTTATATGTTTCATCAGATTGAGCATCTTTTCCTCACCATCTTCCTAATCATCAGTACCTTCTATCTCAATATATTTGAAAGACTCTTCAGAAGTAAATAATGAACAAGCTTAAGTTCTATTTTTTTCCTTATGCATCTCCATTTCAGTGAAAGTAACATCGCTACTTCTAATAAATTTCTGATTTTGATAGTTTCATAATTTGTACTCAAATTCATTCGAGACAACCAAAAAAAGTATACTTGATAGATTTTCAATCAAGCTTACTTCTTGATTCTGCATCAATGTGAACATATAATAAACAATCAAATACTTTCAAGCGATATAGATTTATCTCTTTATCACTTTTCTTCAAGTAACCCTTCATCTAAAGATACTAATGGACCCCGATTTATCAAATAAACTGCAGTATTCAATTCTTCTGCTCAAAACTGTTTTAGAAAGCCTGAAAACAACCTCATAGTCCTAACACGTTCTGTGATGGTTCTATTCATGCGCTCAACCACATAATTTTGTTGTGGTGTCCTTGGAACAGTTAACTCGTATTTGATTCCTTCTCAAGCACAATAACTCTTGAACTGATGATCACAATACTCGTCATTATTATCTAATCTAAGTCACTTCAACCTCGAGCTCGTCTTATTCTCATTAAAGATTTTACACTTATTAAACAGCTCAAATACATCACATTTATGTTTTAAAAAGTTCACTCATACCTTCTTGATGAGATCATCAATGAAAGTGACAAAATATTGAGAACCTCCAATGAACTGAACTGGATTAGGACCCCATACTTGTATGTAATAACTATAGCTTCTGGGATTTCATCTTTGACCCATTTCTAGAGAAAAAGAACTTTTTTTGCTCTTCATAAAAACAAAGTTCACAAAAATATAATTCTATAGACTTAAAACCATTAAGTTGGTTCTTAGAAAGGATGGACTTCATACATTTCTCACTCATATGGTCAAGTCAGTGGTGTCATAGACTTGCACACCTTTTGTTCCAGCAATAAAAATGGATTCAAATATCTCATTGAGCAGGTAAAGGATGCCATCAATATTGCCTCAAGCTATCATCATTATGCCTTTAATCACTTGACCTTATAAGCTGACTCACAGAAATCAAATTTCTCTTCAAACATGGAGCATGTCTAACTTCATTGAGCCTCCAGACTGATATATTTCACAACCTGATATCAACATCACTCATTCCAACAATATTGCATGCCTTGTTATCTCCCAAATAAACCTTCCCTAGATCATTGTGAGTGTACTTTTTAACAGATCTTTGTTGGGCCATGAATCAAAAGAGGCACGTGAATATACTATCCAAGATCCAGTACTACTTAGGGACAATACAAAAAAGACCCCTGAGATTTCATCTGTTGAGACATATGCAGAGAGGCTCTAATTTGGAACTCTACAAACAACCTTTGGAGCTTTGTGGTCCTTCATGAAGTGACCAATCTTCCTGCAGTTTCAACATTCACCTTTGCTTTTTTTCCTCCCTAAATTGGACTTTCCTCTCCTAGACTTGAGTCTTTCCCTCTATCAAAATTTTTTCCTTTGTTTTCAACATTCAAAATAGAATTTGAAGTTTCACTGCTCGACTTCTTGCAGACAACTTCATTCAAAACTAACCTCACAATGTGATCAAAGTTTAACTTTATGCTACTTGAAGAGTTACTCATCACAGTGACTCGTCCATGCCAACTGTCTGGCAATGAAGATAAGAGTAACAGTGCCCTAAACTTGTCATCGAACTTGATTCCAAGAGAAAAGATTTCAAATGTCACAATTTTAGCAACATTGCTTCTGACTACCCAAAAAAAAAAGAGTAATCTCTTTCATTGAGCAAAAACCAGTTGAAGAAATGAATAGTAAAATGCAAAAGAATAAAGACTTTAGAGAGGAGCACCAACTTCCACCAGACAAATGTAAGATGCTGATGATTTGATTGGTCCTTCAAGTTTAGCCCATGAAAAAAATTCCAGCAAGACTAACATTGGTTATCCTAAAATTTAGAGAGTCCAAGGAGTCGATACCAAAAAAGAGGCAGCCCCTATTAAAGAGTTATCGAATGTCTTGACTGAAAGTTTACCTCCAAGATAGCTGTCACTGAGAGTGGTCCAGCAAGCATACATTTCATTCCAATGTTGATTCTTCGAGGCAGACTTATTTATCGGATGCGTCCAACTGAGTAGGAGTACTTAAAGCAGGTTATATATTTAATGTCTAAAGACTTGCTCATAATAATACTCATCTATATACAGTTTCAGCTCTGATTGTGCTAAAAAATGGTTATCTATGTTATCAGGACTGACTTCGGAATGACATATATTTTAGAATTACATGGAATGAATGTGACAATAAATTTTAAAGTGAGATTGCCTAAGATACAATGAAAAAATAACTTTGTTATGGTGGTAGATCGATTCCACAAGCCCACAAAGAAAAGTTAAAGCCTCTCCACCTAGGAAGAATAATGCAGGAGCTCTCCCGCAATATCACGATCGCAGGATCCAATGATTACGGGATTTTATCTGTCATATAATCAATCCTGACAAACTAGAATCGATTCTCGACCGATTAAGGAATTTTTAGCAGGATTTACACAATCCCGCAAGGTGAGACGAGCGAGATTATCTCATTCCATGTTGAAACAGGGATTTCTTGTTTATTTGCTACGACAAGTCCTTATAGGGCCTAAGTTTCTTATATTAGTAAATTAGAATTAGGGTTTTTTTTATTGAGATTATTTTTATGTTGTTATTTTCTATTTTTACCGACTTTTGCTTTGTTTTATGCATTTTGAAGATGTGATCTCTGATTTCTACCATTAGAAGTTTTGTATCCTCTTCATTTTTCAAGTTGTGCTTGTAGCTTATTCAGGAAGGAGATGAACCTCTTCACAATTCCAACTGAGTCCTTTCGTGACCCTCTTTGTTGTTTTCAGTCGAGAGAACCACTGAATTACATATATTCCCTTCCCAACAACGTCGAACACACATATTATCATCCCTTCGTCATTCTACAACCACCTCCCATTAAATCCACATCTTAAACACCTTCTAGGAGCCCTATGATGGTGTCAATTAGACTTTTGATAAAAATTAAATAACACTATAATGCTCAACACAAAGAAACTCTTAATCAAATGCATAAAATGGTCCAATATCATTTTAGCGATCAACAAACAATATCTTTAAGAATATTTTTACTCTCTGTATAAGATATTGCATATCTCAACACAGTTAAGAGATTCTCCTGGAGATAATTTTCCTTATTTCTATCTCCCTAAACTCTTATTCTTACCTAAACCTACTAAAAATAACTTTTTCAATTCAAAATCAAATATAACAGCACAAATTTATTTCCAATAACTTCAAAATAATATTTTTAGCTCAGAATATATTCTCCTCATTCAGGCCTTGAAGCTTCCACATCTAGGCCAAACAAAAGTTACAGGAAGAAATGAAAAAAATCGGATTTCTTACTTCAAATCTTAGCCTTCCTCTCCTTCTCTTCTTCTTCCTCCCCTCCTCTAATATCCCTAATCTTCCCTCAGCCCAACCTCTACCCACAGCTCCTCTGTTTCAAGTAAATAGTTACGTGAAATGGATATTAAATGAATTGCTTGAGTGATGTTAAGGATATATATAAACGTAAATACTGTTATACAAAAACTTTAATTAAAATCATCCTAGCGGGAAATGAATATTACATGAATTGCTTGAGTGATGTTAAAGATATATATAAACGTAAATACTGTTCTACTAAAACTTTAATTAAAATGAGCCTAGCGGCAAAAAATTACATTCGGCAGTGCATGTCAATTTAAGAGGAAAGGAAGGGTTTGTGACAATGCAATAAGTCTTGGATTATAAAATTAATAGCATAGTGAAATTTAATGGAGTTGAGCAAAAATTTTATAGAAATACTTTCAATGATTTTTGAGATATGAAAAAATAAAGTATAAATTTAAAAGAAAATATCATATTACTTTTTTAACATTTTTGGATATTATAACAACCACTTCAATCAAAAGATGTCACTAGAATATCCCAAAAATGCCTGCCCTACCAGATAAAGCCAAAGTTTAATGATTCACTCCCCACTTTTGGATCACCATTCAACATCTTCTCAACATAGGTCATATTCAACATCTAACGTCCCAATTAATCAATATATACCAAACTTAGTGATATTGGAGTTAACCCAAACCACAATGGAAATACAAATACTATTGCTGAAATACAATAGGTTACAACGCCTCCTTAACATAAACAATACAAACATACAAACGGAAATGACAATGATGACGCTGCACAAAACACATAAAAGACTCTCTAGGAGAGAGCGGCAGTTCCAGCAGGACTGGAAAGGAGCATCAGTTCTAAAACGACCAAAAGGGAGGGCGATAGTGCTGGAAGATGACGACCGACAAGTGATGGCGGGGGTAGAAAGCAGCAGGAAGAGGGCTCGAGTTATGGTCGACAACAAGGAAAGGTCGGGACACCTGTGTAGTGAGTGGAAGGGAACTAGAGAGGGGTTGCAGTGGCCCTGGATAGTAGCAGGCAAGTGGTGGTGGGCTGGATAGCGGCAGGAATTGGTGTCCAAAGGCTGGACAACAACTGGACAAGGTCAAGGTGGACTAGACGGCCACAAGAACAGGTGTCGGTGGGTCGGGCAGCAGTAGGAAAGGACCCTGGAGGGTTGGCCGCAGCAAGACCTGGAAGGGCATGGCGGTAGCATAAAAAAGCCCAGTGGCTTGGACAGCGGCGTGAAGATGGGTGGAAGGTGGCTTGCAGCTGTTACAAGGGAGTTGGAGCTCTGGATGACAGCAGAGAAGATGGTTTGCAGCTGCTGCAAGCAGGGCCAGAGGGGGCTATGGGGTTGAGTTACAAGCGGAACACCACCCAGAACCTTAGAGATGGTCACCACTTTGGACGAGTTACAGTCAAAACATTTTTTCGTCGTCGGGTACAGCCCCAGAAGGGGAAGACACCTCAGAGGCAGCAATTGAAATCAGCAATCCTCAAAAAGCCTCCTCACCCTAGGCAAACACAGCATTATATAAAGGATTTTAGCAAAAGAAATAGGAAAGAATTTGGAATTGGGATAGAGGTCCAAGGTGGTAGAATAGGTAGGCAATTTTATAGAGAGGAATTAAATTGGAAAGGAATAAAAATATGAAAGGGGATAGAAAATGCAAACAATAGAATATGAATGAATTCGAATTGGATAGAAATAGGAAATAAGAGGGGGAGGGAAGGCCTGGCCCGCATCACTTGGCTTCTCCAATAAATCACCAGCTTTTTTCTGACTTCACACACACATAATTGATTTGACTTGACATTTTCAATGCAAATCTAAATCAATTCGCATACTATATCACAAGATTCACAAGTATCAATGAAAAATGACAATTGTTCAGGGATAAAAAAACTTTATTATTCAGCATGCAACAAATAAAAGCTCCAATAAGTTCAACATAAATAATCGAGTAACCACTAAGCTCTTAGGAAAGTAATAAAAAGATGTTGTCCAAATGTAAGCATCAAGCACATACATATCTTTTGTTGTCCATGTGTTAGCATCAAGCAAACACAAAATTAAACAAAAAGATGATATCCATGTGTTTGGAAAAATGAACATAAGAGGCTGAAGTTCAACTGTACAATAGATAAAAAAGAATTTATGCATTACTTGATAAAAAAAAACATTTTTCAAGCTATACATTTATAAGAAATTAAATTAGACCAACAAGCATTTGGTTTTCCAAATAAGCCAGTAAGAATTCATTACCCATTTCTACACTTGGTAAGAATATCTAGAAATCTGAACTCTATTAAATCTAAGTTCTAAATAGTGAAAGCCATGATGAAGCATTAAAATGCCAGGTCCAAGAAAAGAAACAAAATTAACTTTCGAAAAATTCAGAAGTTGCACCATTTACATATTCCCACGGGGATGATTGTCAAGTGTATGAAAGCTACATTGACCGGTTAATAATAAAATTTTTCCATTTTATCATTCCTTCTTCCTATCTCTTCAAGAAGAAAAAAATTTTCTAATACTAAAATGAGAAATGTGCAACCAGCAGTCAATCAATAAATTGTTTTAAGTTGACGTCATAAACAAGTCATTAGAAAAACTGGCAAAAAAAGATGTCAACCTCAGTACTTTCAACACATTTTTCATAATTAAAGAGATCAATTGGAAGTTAATGTTAGTTATATTCATTTTATTAACCAAAGTTGCTCTCAACTTCAAAATTTGCTAAAGCTTTTAGTGGTTGTTTGCTCGGCAAGAAAAGTAGTGCAATGCAGTCCTTGACATGAGTTTTGGAAATCCAAGTATTTGGTCAAAAGAATAATAAATGTTGTGTAAAATTACAATGTATTTATAACTTATGCTCTAATTCAATTTCAATGTATTTGACATTCGTTAGATTTGAGTGAATTCCAAAAATGTCATGCCAACAAAAAAAACTCCTAACACTCCACCCACGCCAGCAACCGCCAACCACCAATCACCGCATGGAGTCCACCACACAGCCCTCTGCCCACAGCCAATTTGCCCGCAGATGTCGCCTGCCAGCTACCCCACCAATACCGGAGTTAACCCAAACCACAATAGAAATACAACTAATATTGTTGCAATTGAAAAGGGTGACAAACAACACACTTGAATACAGTTAAAACGACACACAAAACTAAAAAGCAAGATGATGTGTTTCCCCTCCTTGGTGAATAAGTAGGTGTTTCTGAATCAATTGTGTTGAATCCAACAGTCAAATTTTTGTGGTTTCCCCAACAACAGGTGACAAAAATCCATGGGTACTACATCACACAATCAATCTTGCAGCTAACTCCCAATCAAAAACTCTACCAAGCATTTTCGATCAATGCTGACACTGTTCTCCTTCTTCAGCCACATCAAAGAATATGGTTGGGAGTGCCTCTGGGACATGAAGCCCAACTTCTCCACTATCTATGAAGATGCCACATTCTTACTGCTCCATCCATCGATGATGAAATTGCATACCTTTTCATTCACAGTATAGTGGTAGTAGAATATATTGTGACGAAGTCACTACGAATCCCTCGTATCCTCGATCTGTAAGACCCGTCAAACCACAAGTGTCTCTCCTTCATCCGGTGGAAGATGATACACCTCACCCTGTTCCTCAGTTGTCTCTCCGTCGCCAACCTCCTCAACGGCGCCCTACTATGTAAAAGACACAACTCGGCTCGTCAGGCAGTTGGAGGTAATGTGCCCAAATACGTGGCATTAGAAGTATTTTCTGGCAGGATCTATAGTAGATGTGCTACTCTTCTCGAGTTTCTTCTCACTTGGGGTGGCTTTGTCCTTATCCGAACCAACTTTCTCAGCTTTCTGGGACATGCTTTTGCTAGTGTCTCCAACTATGAGTGGTTGCTTGACTGATTGTGATTGTCTGCTCTGTTTTTGTTGCATTTTCATTTTCAATGCTAAGGTCAGGACATCTCCTAGTGACAAATAAGGCTACAACTATACCACATTGATAATAACGGGCTTCAAGTCCTCCACATAATGGGCTATGCTATGTTCCTCTGGCTCGACCAAATCACACTTCATCTGCAACTGGTGATATTGCACTGTGAACTCCTCCACTTAGAGGTTTATCTATTACAGGTTGTGGAGTCTCAGAAACATATCATGGTAAATCCACCATTATTCAATAAAGTCTTCTAATACATAGCTCCATCAAGCTCTAGTAAATCCACCTTTATTTCAAAGTCCTTGTGTCCTCCATATGTGGTCTCTTCTAATACTAAATTTCAAAACGTTGTGGTCTATCTTCTTCATCGCCAAAATCCTACCAACGGAAGGGGTTGAAATTCTTCTCTCTTTCGCCTCTTCAACTTTTCCTATCACCATTGAGGGTAAATCTCCCCTGGGTTTCATCCTCAATGTCCACCAGTCTTCATTGAAGTCCACAGATCTCTCGTTGTCCCTCTTCCCGGGTTGGCTCGACCATTTATCTCCTTGGTGGCATAGTTAGGGCTTGGAGTTTGGAGGTGAAAGAAAGTGTAAAGATTGATTTATGGTTGTTGATTTTGAAAATCAACAAGGAAAAATTAGGGTTAGGTAAAAGTTTGTTTATGATTTGGAAAAGAAAAGTGGATGTTAGGAAACCCTAGGATAAGACTAGGTTAGACAGCTTTGATACCAAATAATACCAAAGTTAACCCAAGCCATAATAGAAGTGCAACTATTATTGCTGAAATTTAAAACGGTTACAAACAAGACACTTGAAAACTGGAAAAAACAACGGCACAACACAAAACTAGGGCGTCGATCGGGGTGGTGAGGAAGCTGCCAACAGCGACTACAATTGGGGCAAAATAGGGATGCATTTGGAGGACAATTAGGGTTAGGGTGGGGTAAAGTGTGGCTAGGAGGGTAACAGGGATTAGGTGAATTGTGGTTTGGATGCAGTAGGTAGAAAGCAGTAGGATGGTGATAGGCTATGGTAAGGGGGTAAAAAGAAGTGGGGATTGTGGTTGGACGACGGAAAAGAGGGAAGGTGGCTGTGACTAGGCTACAGCAAGAGGAAAAGGGAGGATGTGTGGTTGAACTGCAGAACAGGAAGGCAAGTTGGTCAAGGGAGATGGGGGACTATGGCGGAAGAACTGTAGCAAGCAGGAAGGGGAGTGAAGGGCGGCAGCAAGGAGGAGGTTGTGGGATGGTAAAGCGGACGATAATCACCACCTCGGAGTGAGATACAGTCAGAGCACCATTTGTCCTCAGATTCAACCCTAAAAGGGAAAACGGAGGAAGCTGACAGTTGTCCTAACATAAAACACACCAAAAATAATCCTAAACAAAACAAAGGGCCTATCTATAATAGTAGATAAGTAAGGAGGGGGAAGCCCCTCCTCTTGAGCGGTAAAACCAACCCCACCTAGGGTTGGCCAAATGCTAAAACAGCCCCCTCCCGCGTCACCCACTCTGCAGACCTTAGTCGCCGTTGACAGGAGTGTTTTACATTGAATTCATTTCTTCTTCAAACCAAAAAAGAAAAGGTACAGTCTTGCATTTATTTTGCATTCAACCAAATAACTTCAAAGTATTTCAAACACAAATTTACACTGCATTTCTTTTTCAACAACCAAACGGTTCTTAGCTTCGTTGTGTGTGTGTGTGTGTGTGTGGAAGGGGCATAAGGCACAATATTTCCATAGTGTTTTGGTTTCACCAAAGACAAACATAACCACTATCAAATCTTAAGAATTCAGATAACATCAAGCTTAAACTNTTTCATATTTTTAAAATCTAAGCAAATCAATCGAAAAAAGTTGACCGACAATAACCACTATCAAATCTTAAGAATTCAGATAACATTAAGCTTAAACTAACAGTTTTTGGGGAATTTTAAATGTCAGCCCATGCCCTACATGAATGATAACAATTACAGCCGGAAAAGAAGAGTGAAAAAAAATATTGATACAACCCAAAATGAAGGAGTTCAAAGAAAGAGTTTCCAGACTCCTAAGAAATACGAAAACTTTCCATAAATCATACCTTGAAGCTGCATCAAGAAGCCTTTTCATTGTAAATGATGGATCACCATTCCACGAAAGCAACTCATGCTTTCCACCGGCAAGAAATGCAGCAAGACATTCTGTCGCATTCTGGTTACAAAATCCAGAGAGAGAAGCAAGCATTAATGATTATGCATCATGCATTTAAAATGGACGTGCCTTTAGGATAATTGAATGGTTTTTTATTATTATTATTTTTATCTTTTATTTTTTTATGTTGGTATTTGCCTCGCACTTTAGGATCATTGGATGTGGTTGAAGCTAAGAAAGTAAAAATAATAGCTGCACCAAAAAGAGTTCGGTAAAGACCTGCAATTCACCGTGATCATCACTTTCAAGCACTACTTGGATGGTAGAATTAAAACAATTATCAAAAACAGCCTTTACAACTTCAACAGGCGCACCCTGAAAAGAAAAAATAAAAAATTATAATTGGCACAAGATGCAAATATAACAGGCAACAAACAGCAGTACCAAAAGTTAAAAAAAAGACTGTAGAACTTTAACCATACTTTCAATATCATTGTCAAAAGATCAAATGAACCTGCAAGCAATCCACCCGTCTGGTTCCTTGGCTGACAAAAGTATATGTAAAATAAAATTAAGCTAGAGTTGAATGAGCTTAGACTAGTAAAGATTTGTCATTAGAAATCTTAAAAAACTCACATTTTCTAATATGGAAGCAATGGACGGTATGATTCTGGTGACCAGAGGCTGCATGCATCCAGGAGCATTTTTGATAGCCTGAAAACTAGAAAGTTAATCTGTGATAATAAAGTTGTTTACATGAAAGAATTAAATCAAATTATTCTGGGTAATAAGCTAGTCCCTCAAACCCAGAATATGCAATCAAATGTCACCGGCAATAAAATAATAGAAGCTGCAGATACGCAGAAAGCAATATGATTACTTCAATAAGTTTAGGAAAACACAATCCATCACTAAATCAAATTAACTCACTGGCAGGGTATAGTGTTCAGGACTTTTATATAACCCAATTTTTTAAAATAAGTTTTTTTTTTTCATTACAGATCATCGTTTAAAAAAAGCTCCTGCCAAGACAAGACTGAATCCTTGGTTGTAATTCTTGAATGAAGCATAAAAAACCAGAAGAAAAGATAGATCTAATCAACCATCCACAAAGAATAAATACAATGTATCAAATTCCAGGGCATTAGATTTGCTGAATGCCTCAAAATTGGAAAAATCAAATATTATTGAGAAAAGTTTTATTGAATAGAAACTCTCTTCTGCGCTCCCAAGAAAAAAGGGATTTCCACGTTAAAGATTTGAATAAGAAAACATACGACCATATCTGACATGGGAGCTACTAGCCGTTTCCAATATATGCTACAGTCCCGTGACCAGGAGAGCTTTGTTTTCATGTATGGACCAAACCAGTCTAGGTTCTTTCACTGTGGTGGAGTCGGCCGGCCATCCTGGGCCACTCCTCGCTATCCTCTTACTATATATTTGCTTTCTGATTTTCTAGGTTTAATTTTTAAGTGAGTTTAATTAGAGACAGTTGTAGGTGTCTGTTTTCTCCCTTCGAGGGCTGTATTTGAGGATTTGGGTGATGCTTCGGTTGTATCTCTCTCCGGAGATGGTCATTATCTTCTCTATGCCCTTTCACATCCTCCTAACGTCGCTCCCGGCCGCCCTCCCTTGCTGCAGCCACTGCTGTGGTTCTTCCTGCAGTCCCTCCCTGTCTAGGTATCACCATCTACGCTATCCTGCAGTCCCAAGCATTCCCCGCTGCTGCCGCCGTCATTCCCGCTCGCTGCCACCACCTGGATACAGCGTTTTGGCTGTTTTCTATTGTTCCAGCTGCCCGGCCCTTCGTTTCCCTCATACCAGCATGCAGCACTGCCTCAACTCCTCCCCTTGCAGCCGCCGTCGTCCTCCCTTGCTGCCGCAATCCAAGACCGCCCTTTCCAACCATTTCATTGTTGTCCCAGCCCTCCGCTTCGCTGCCAATGCAATTTCAGCCCCTCCTTTTGCCGTCCGAACCACCCACAACCCATTTCACCACCTACTCCGCTCCCCAACCATCGAGCCGACCGCCACCACCCATGGATCGAGCTTTAGTATGAGTTTGTGTCGTGTTTATTGTAATTTCTCTTTTAAGTGTGTTTGATTATAACCACCTATTTACTTTCAGTAATAATATTTATTATTCTTACTGTGGTTTGAATCAACTCTGGTATCAATATTGCTTGTGGCAGAGTTTCAGTAGCTTTATACAGTCATCATGCCCTTCAATAAACATTCTTGAAATGTAGGTCTTTCCAGGGAATTTATAGAAAAGGTAGACCATACCAAAGGCTGAAATGATAAGCCAAATGTTCCAGTAAAACAAAACAAAAATTTTCTAGGCATGAGGTTAGCAGAACCACTAGCATGACTCTCTACACCAACAAGGCATGCAAAAGGCTGTAAATTGTCTTTGTTCAGACCCACAAACATTTTGTACTGCATCACATAATAAACAGTGTATCACCTATTTAATGGGTCATTGTTACGAAGGATTTGTTAAATTATTCTGCTACGGTAAATAATATATGTTTTATGAACTTCTATTAATAAGTTATTTTTACTAAATATTCTTAATAAATGTGATTTTTCTTCGTGCATGCATTAATGAGCTTTGCGATAACTTCATAGCACAAAAATTTAAGTGCCATCAACAACACAAAAAATGGTAGCTCTTCAGTTACAGAAACAATAACAAAAGCTGCTTCCAACCGTGCAACTAATGCAATAGCAAATGTCTGAAACACAAAACAAATCTATAATAGTGTAAAAGAATTTTCTACAGGCGTAAACTCATGTCAAGTATGAAAGATATGTTTGAATTCAACATCATCATCTGGATATGGTACCTCCAAAACTTCCAAGGCATCAATACTAATAAATGGATCCGAAATATGATGTACCCAGACATCAAGCATGACAGGAGAAATAACAGGCTCCAAGGATCTTGATAGTTCATGGCCTACACTCAAGAAAGTCATCAGACGTATTAACAAGTTAAACAAAAAAGTTCATAAACGAAAGCTCAACCCGAACTCCAAAAAAGTAAAAAAGAGAAGTTGTCCAAAAATTAAGAGCATAAAAAACAAGCTAACAAGTTGCACACCTGCCTTAACAGCTGCTTTAAGTGTTTCAAGCACAAGATGTAGAGTTTCATCAGATGCCTGGAACATATACATTCTAAGGACAGTGAAATATAAGCATGCACAGGAAGAAAAGCCATAGAAATATTGTTCATTATTCTTCGAAGTTCTTAGTTTTATTGTTTTAATAATAATTAATTGGAAGATTTAAATACATACATCTCAATTCCTAAGTATTTACATATCTAACACCTAAACTTCAATTTTTACCTGCATACCACTCAATCTTCAAGTTCTTCGTTTTGTGGTTTTGATGAAAATTAATTGAAAGATTTACTTACATACCACTCAATTCCTTTCTATTTACATATCGAACACCTAAACTTCAATTTTTACCTGCATACCAATTACCTATGTATGAAAAGGTGTTTTTCACTTTTTAAAAGTTAAAATATTGGTATATTCTATGTGATATGAAAGATTTGGGTGGTATAAATGTAAAAATCGAAGTTTAGGTGTTAGAGATGTCAATAAATAGGAATTGGGCAAAACGCATGCAAACCTTAATTACTTTAACATTGAATATTCGAGAAAAACTACCTGCTTAAGAAGCTCAATGAGTGATGAAAGTATAATCATTATACGAGGCTGAATCAGCTCAGACTTAGCATCTGGTAGGAGCTGACACAAAACTTGACAAGCACCAACTTTTACAGGTGGTGGACTGACAAAAAAGAGAAAATTTAACAGCTATGATCTTTTGAATCCAAACGTAACATGTCACATGTGGTTCTTACACATCTGAAGCGATTGCTTGTGCAGCAGCATATAGGAAATGCTCGCGTGTAGTGTGACCAATCTGTTTCCACTCAAAAAATATGAATATTCAGCAATGACAACTCACCCGAAGTTTCTTGTAATAAAATTATATCTGATTATTACCACGGAGGAAAACTTGGAAACTACTGAAAAAATCCGTGCGTGTAGAAATGGAAATTTATGCACATCTACAGTTAAGAAATTTGGTAATTAGTAAATTGCAGAAAATAACAAGGATCAATTCATGACTGAGGCCAAAAAAAAAAAAAANTTCTAGTAAATTTAGAAGAACTACTCAAAACACTACAGAGCTAATCAACAAGAAGAATTCTAAATTAATACCTCAAATCAAGTTTTATAAATAGGACTAAAAAATGATAACAAACCACACAATTAATCGAATGCAATTAAAAAAACGACCATATGGGAGGCCAAATTGTAGCATGTGTTTCAGGTGCAATCAATAGAGCTTATTTCAAGTTGTTGTCCGAATCACAGCTCTTTAAACTTGCTGAAGAAGATGAAGAAATTTTAATAGAATAGAGAAGTAAAAATTTGCAAACGGAACTTATGCTCATTTTGAATACACTGAAAGCAGGTAGCATTCAATGAGTTTTTTTTAAGTCTAAAAACATTAAAGATACACAGTGCAGGAAAATTTTCAAGACAACGTAATAACAATAAGGTGAAGTCGGGTACTATTTAAAGGTTAGAAAGTATTCTTTGGGTCAAAAGGGAGCGTAGAGTTCAGAAGATAGAAGATTAAGAAGTTCCTTTACCTATTGCCAGGTATAATAAAAATGGATCATGGGCCTTGTATTGGATGATTTGTGGAAATGTACATAGACAATATACTCAAATCTACGGCAAAAATGAGAAACAGCATTTATTGTATCTCAGGGAAGTCCCCTGAGTTTTATGTTTTAAATAAAAAGTACACAAATATTGAAATTGCAATATCCTGACTCAACGTTTTATTACTCAGATTTTTAGGAACGTGTGGTCCTTCTTTGTGTTATCATCTTCTTCAGCGTCTATTGTGTCATTACACATTTTTCAAGAATGTCATGCTCAGTGAAACTGATCACCCCATTGGTTATGTAGTCCGATTTAACATATCTAAATCCGCAACACTTGCAAAACTTTCTGGCTATGACAGCTTTAAAAATGCGGATTGGTTCCACCTGTTCTTCACTCTAACAGCTTTTCTCTGACAGGGTCAGCTTGGATGTTCTCGTGGGTGTAATTTGGTTGTAAGACCCCGAGGTTAAGCACTGCATGTAGGACATGGTGGTTGCCCGGTGATGTAGTCTCTCCACTTTTGAAGCTAGAACTTGAATCTTGTTTATAGTAAGCTAGTAGGAAGTAGTGTTATATCTCTCGTTTCATCTTCAAATTCTCTCGTTCTTCATAGGTTGGCTCTTATCTCGGCCTCCTCTAATACTGTGTCTTCTGCGTCACTAAAGTCCTCCCTATTGAAGGGATTCAAAACCTAGTCCCTTCTTGCCCTTTGATCCGCCAAATTCCGGTCAAGGGTAATCTCCCCAAGGTTTCATCCTCGATGTCTGCAAGCTTCCGCTGAATTTGGCAGATCTCTTGGTGTATCTCTTCCAGGGTAGGTATCTCCTGGGTGGTGTGGCTATAGTTTAGGCTTGGGAGGTGAAAGAGGCATGAGACTAATTGAATGTGTGGAAAACATAAATTGGGTTGCTGCTTTTCGACAAATTAAGGTTAGGTCAAAATTTGACTATGGTTTGATGGGTGCTATGAATGGAATTTTTTTGTGGTGTCTTGGGTAGAGGCAGATGCTAGGAAACCCTAGGATAGAACTTGAGTTAGGCCAGCTCTGATACCAAATTATACTGAAGTTAACATAAACCAAAATAAAAATAGAAATATTATTATTGAATTCAAATAGGTTTACAATGGAAACTCTTCAAACAGGAAATAACTGATAACAAGCAAAAAATGACACAAGCGAACACCACTAAAGCATATCTAAAGAGTGGTGGCTAGATGGATCGGGATGGCTACCGAGGGTGGCAGCAAGGGGAAAGTGCAGAAATGCGGGGACACCAAGTAGGTGGTTGTCCTGGGTGATGACAGTAAGGATTTAGGGCAGATAGCGACGGGATTGTTGTTCCCGGGATGTCCTAGGAGGCAACAGTCAAGTGGGAGGGTTGAGACAGCGGGAACGAGGTGTAATTTGGGTAACAACAATGTTGGAATAGAGGGGAAGGTGGTTGGTAGGATGAGGACCATAGAAAATTGCAAATTGAGTGTTGTTTTAGGCAACTGCAGCAAGGTGTGGTAGCAGGAAGCAATGCGGAAGGATACGAAAAAGAATAGGAGGAAGCTAATCACCACCATGGGAGAGAAATACAACCAGGCTCCACCCAATCCCTCTAATACAGCCCTCTAAAGGGAAAACGAACGTCAAAGGCTGTCCTAACAGAAAAAAGAAATCTGAAATTAATGAAAACGTAACCCCAAGTAAACAAAACTACACATATATAATAGCTAATACATAAAATAGGAATGAATTAGAGTATGAAGAAAATAGAACTTGTAAGAGAATAGAAAAAAGCAAGGAATCAAATAAGAAAAAAGGGATCGTGGTTCTATAAACTGCGGCACGTTAAGCTCTCGCGACAGTCTACGATAGAATAAGTCAANGGGATCGTGGTTCTATAAACTGCGGCACGTTAAGCTCTCGCGACAGTCTACGATAGAATAAGTCAAAGAGAAAAACATATTGATATGTCCCTAAAATTCATATTGATGTGCACAAATCTCAGCGCACATTTATACCAAAAATTTCAAAATAAAATTTGGAAATGTCCTATTGTTGGCGTCTGGTAGCACCGCTCGTGACTCGGAATGATGCAAGGCATCAAAAATTGGTTTAGTAATTGGAGGGGTTAGTTGACCCTTCTTTGGCCAAGGGTTGCCACCACGGGGAGTTGGGTCCTCCCCTAGTACCTTTTTTTTAGTTTTTTTATTATATTGCTTTCAGGATGTTTTAGGGTTCAGTTTTATTTATGTTTGTGTCAGAACACTCGTCGGCATCCCTGTTTTCCCTTCTAAAGTTGTATCCAAGAGCAAGTGGTGTTTCACTTATATCTCTTTCCGAAGTGATAGTTATCTTCCAAAGATCGAGTGGTGCGCCGGTTGTATCTCGTTCTAGCTAACGAGATGGTGTTTATCCTTCCCCAACTTTGAATTCCCCCCGCTTCACAGCCTCGCATCCCGCTTTTGTTGCAGCCGCCCAAAATAGTCGTTCCCAGTGGTTTTCTGTATTTTTTATTTTCTTCATCACTTTCTTTCCCTCCTCTTCGTTGTTGTTGTTGTTCCATGCCTCCCAGTTCGCTACCAAACCTATCCCAGCCCTCTCCCTTCGATGTCGCATTACAAAAAATTCTTCCCTTTGTTGTTCTACCATTGTCCAGCCGCCTGGTATCACTTTCACAGCCCCGCAACTCCTTCCCTTATTGTTTCACCACTGCCAGCCATCCGATATCATTGTCGCAGCCCCACAACTCCTTTCCTTTATTGTTTTAATGTTGTTCCAGCCACCAAAAAACCCTACTGTCCCTCATCCACATCCTAGAAACCTCACATGTTGAAATTGCCACCCTCCAACGCCTCAGCTTACTCATTCCAGCCACCTACCACCACTTCCAACTAGGGCTGTGAATTTAGCTCGAAGATCGTTAATCATTCAAAAATTGATTCGAATTTTGGGTAAGATTGACATAAACAAGCCGGGTTACGAGCCAAAATTTTACATCGGATTTTTTTTAGCCAATTTTGAGTCTACCTCGGCTCGACTCAAAATCGGATCGTTAACAACTTTAGTGATGTTGAGTTGCAAATTTAGCGAACTTGGATCAAAGATCGTTAATCACTCGAAAATTGATTCAAATTTTGGTTTGGATCNGACCTCGGCTCGACTCAAAATCGGATCGTTAACAACTTTAGTGATGTTGGGTTGCAAATTTAGCGAACTTGGATCAAAGATCGTTAATCACTCGAAAATTGATTCAAATTTTGGTTTGGATCGAAATAAACGAGTCGAGCTACGAGTCAAAATATTGATTAGAATTTTTTTCGAGCCAACCTCGGCTTGGCTCGAAATCAAATTATTAACAACCCTACTTCCAACCCACCTAACCAACCTCCACCACCCCTAGATCTACATCTATTTGAGTTTTTGTATCGAGTCTGTTATCATTTCATGTTTCAGTAAATTGGTTGTGATCTCATATTTGCTTTCAGTAACAATATTTTTCTTTTTAGATTTTTTTTTCTTAACTCTGGCATCATTTGGTATCAGAGCTAGTCTAACCCTAATCATATCCTGGGGTTTCTAGCATTCACTATAACCCAACCCTATCTTCACCTTAAATTCTTCTTTCCCACCCTACATCACCCCTACATATCTTCCACCTAGCCATAACCAAACCCTCATCTCGCCACTGAAGTGATAATTTTTAGAGACTCGTTCGGGAGGAAAAGCCACAATGTAGTTTATATGGAAACCTGAAAAGAGATGTTCGTGAATCTTCTATAAAGAATGTACGACAAAAAATCCTTCAATTGTAACTAAGGCTTAGCACCTTCGAGAGGAGGCACTCCAGAAGGGTCACCCGTAGCCACAATAGTAATTTACCAAATAGAAAGAATACAATGAATCCCTTNTCTAGCATTCACTATAACCCAACCCTATCTTCACCTTAAATTCTTCTTTCCCACCCTACATCACCCCTACATATCTTCCACCTAGCCATAACCAAACCCTCATCTCGCCACTGAAGTGATAATTTTTAGAGACTCGTTCGGGAGGAAAAGCCACAATGTAGTTTATATGGAAACCTGAAAAGAGATGTTCGTGAATCTTCTATAAAGAATGTACGACAAAAAATCCTTCAATTGTAACTAAGGCTTAGCACCTTCGAGAAGAGGCACTCCAGAAGGGTCACCCGTAGCCACAATAGTAATTTACCAAATAGAAAGAATACAATGAATCCCTTCCACCAAGCATATTTAAGAGATGAAGAAACACTACCCTAAAGACTTAACATGAAATTTCCAAAAATACAGGATTTTGAAGTAAAAAAGGATTTGTCATATTCTGACGCTCACAAGGATTCAGATGAATTCATCGAGTGGCTCTAAACAGCGGAACGAATCTTTGAGTATCAGGACGTCCTACCAGAGGGAATTGTGAAATTAGCCGACAACAAGTTAAGAAAGAGTGCATCTAGGTGGTGCGATAACTTAAAGAACCTTCAACAGCAAGAAGAAGAGATTAAAAATACTACTGGCCTAAAATGAAAAGAAATATGCAGTTCCAGTACCTACCAATTCGTTACAGACAAGAAATCTTCTCGGGACATCACTGGGTAACCGCAATTATAAGCAGAATTCAATCCCAAATTCAAGCATCAAGAATACAATCAAAGGAAAATTCAAGCTGACCTCATCTAAGGAGACTAGTTCCGAGTGGGAAACAGGTGGAAACAATCCGCATTCCCAAATTCTACCAAAGCAAGAATTGTTTTAAGTGTCACAGATTTGGGCATATTGAATCAGATTGCACAACCAGAAAAATGATCACTTTAATAATTAAAAGAGCAATTGAAGAAAATCCAGGAAAAGATGAAGATGTCAGAGAATTCTCAACTTCCAACCGACGTGGAAGAGAAACCAGTGATTCCAACTGACAACATCAAAGTGCCTCCAGCTTAATTTAACAATTGTTCTAAAAGCGAGTCAGGCAACGGTAATCGAGTTTATACAGAGTATGAGATTGTGGTGCCTCAAACAACTTTTCTTACGAGAGTTAAAAGGAGCATCAACATGATTAAATTGGATGTANTTGTGGTGCCTGACTCGAGTTCACGAATGCATGGAGGCTGAATTCTGTAATCGAGTCAGGCAACGGTAATCGAGATTGTGGTGCCTCAAACAACTTTTCTTACGAGAGTTAAAAGGAGCATCAACATGATTAAATTGGATGTATAAAAGGCATAAGTTTGAAGAGTTGATACTAGACACAAGACAACTCTAAATAAGAGAATTTTAGACTTTTCGGATATATATATAGTCTACGTCCTGAGTGAGACAGAGACTTGCCTGTCGCAACACACCCTGTGGTAAAAGGGCTGAACCAGCAGGTTTAACCAGGGAGAACAGGGCCAGCCAACCAACTGATCGGTCCTAGGCTATAGTGTTGTCTTTCCTATTTGAAGAGTCGCGCCCTTTCCTTTCTCTGTTTGTATCCCTCGCCTTCTCTGTTTGTCCTATATATATATATATATTTTTATTTATTTATTTATTTATTTATTTATTTTAATTTTTTTTTCCTTGTTTAGGGTTAGCTTTTAATTAATTTTGATTTCAGAATTCAGCCTCCATGCATTCTTCCCTAGCTAGTGATGTATCCGATGAAAGGTGGTGCTCTGATTGTATCGTGCTCGAGGTGGCGACTATCCCGACCTATTCCTCTACATATCACTCTCCCTTACGCATTGCTCCTCTAGCCGGAAACCTCACCCATCCAGCTGTCAGTTTCCTATCCTTGCTCTTGCTACAGCCGCAAGCTTCACCTACAGTCCACCTGCTCACAACCAGCCCCTCTCCTCCCTGTTGCCTCGCCCAGCTCCTTGTTTGTTCCCCCAGCTGCACCGCAAGCCTGAACCCCATTTCCTATCACAAGCGAAACCCCCACTAGCCTTGTACAGCTTACCATTACCCCTCCTCGTTGTCGGTCATCCCGATCGGCCTAACCAGAAATTCTTGTTGTGTCCTTTTCTTTCCTACTTTGAACTTGGTTTGTATCCTCGTTGGTTTTAAGCAATAATATTTATATTACCCTTACAGTTTGGGTTAACTCTTGTATCATTGAGTTGCCCTTGTATCATTGAGTTGCCCATACTGAGGGAGGTCAAACATGTCAGAAATCAGACTATTTTGTGCCACTTCTCCAAGACTATTTTGAGTTATTTGAAAAGTTAAAATCAATTCAGAAATGTATACACAAATAGATTATCAGATAAGGTGGATGAAACATAATGTTGGAAATCACCTTAAGATCTTTAGGGGAAAAAATATCCTATATTTGGAACTAAGTCCTTCTAAAGAAGAAGAGACATTTTCTGAGTTATTATGTCTCAGTGTGATCCAGCATGCCACAGATTTCATTTCAAAGTTAATTCCTCCATATGAAGTAGTTTATCAGATACATTCAAACGGTACAAGGAGTGGAAGAAGCCAAATCAAATTTAATGGCTCGAAGTTTGGTTCGTGAGAATACTCATCCACTTGCAGTTCTAATTTTGGTGTGCCAAAAAAGAAAAGATACCCATTATATCAGAATGTGCTTTAAAATGGCAATGTTTATAGTATTGACTTATCGGGAGATAACAATAGTACCACTGCTTTCAATGTGTCTAATCTGACTCCATACTTTGAACGAACAGAGCTTCAATGGATGACGTCAAAGCTCTCCCCCAACACCCCGGGAGATTAACGTGGGCATCTAGAAGAGCTATAAAATTCGACGGCAAATGTCGCTTACTCACCTGGACCAAAGCGCTACAGAAACTAGAGGGGTTAGTCGGCGCTCCTCAACCGCCAAAGGAAGTGAACCCTTCCTAATTATCTCAATACATTATATTTACTTTCAGGATGTTTTAAGGTTCTGCTTTGATTGTATTTCGTCGGGACACTCATCGGCGTCCACTACTTTCCAATTTAGGGTTGTATCCAAAGCAAGTGGTGCATTCTAAGTTAATGATTATCTTTCAAGGGGCAAAAGGTGATCTGTTTGTCTCGCTCGCGAAGTGGTGTTTATCCTTTTCCAATTCCTCTGCATTCCCCCCACTTTGCTGCTACACATCCATCTTTTACTACAGCTGCCCAAAACAGTCATTCTCAGTTGTTTTTTGTAGTTGCATTGTTGTTGTCGCCTTCCCCTCTCTCTTTGTTGTCACTATTATTCCTAACCACCTAATTCGATGTCATCACTGTCCCAGCCCTCCACATTCACTGTTGCGGCCTCATAAATCCTTCCCTTTGTAGTTCTACCACTATCCAACTGTCTGACATCGTTGTCGCAGCCCCGCAGCTCCTACCCTTGTTGTTTTATTGTTGTCCAGCCATATGGCACCGCTACCGCAGCCTCACAACTCCTTCCCTTTGTTCATTTAGTGTTGTTCTAAGTGCCCACACAGCCTACCGCCCCTCATCCAGCTCCCAAAAATCTTACTTGCTAAAACCACCACCCTCCAAAACCCAATTCTACACATTTCTGGCCACCTGGTCAACCTCCATAGCCCCTAGATCGACCTTCAATTGAATTTGTGTATCAAGTTTTTTGTTATTTCCTGTTTCAGTGAATTGGTTGTAATCTTATATTTACTTGCAGCATTAATATTTTGATTTTCCGTTGTTCTTTGGGTTAATACTGGTATCATACTCACACTTCAATTTATGATCAAATAAAGTGTCTTAGTAAGACAAATAAAATGATATAAAAAATAGTTTTATCGAAGTTCAAATGAGCACAGATCATGCACTTAAAACATAATAAGAAGTTTTGAGATAGATTTTGGGGACTAAATNATCTTAGTAAGACAAATAAAATGATATAAAAAATAGTTTTATCAAAGTTCAAATGAGCACAGATCATGCACTTAAAACATAATAAGAAGTTTTGAGATAGATTTTGGGGACTAAATGATCTCCAAATCTAACAAGTTTATTGTCAAATCGAGCTCTCAATGAGACGAATTTGAGACGAATTTAAGGAGCTTAAGATCGCCTAACACTCTGGGTTATCAAATAAAGTGATCAAAATTCATGTTGTACTTATGAAGGATGTTACTCACAAAATCTATAATAGACCTCCACTCTCTCCATGAAGAGGGACATGGATTGAGACCAAAATGAGAAGGCTAAAGGGAGATCAAAGCTCTTGAGGATTCCAAAGCTCAAATGTCGTTGAACCACCACTGCTCAACCGCCACCGCTGTCCGACCACCATTGTTTGGTCAACGCCACTGCGGCTAGACCACTGCTACTCAAGTANCGCTGTCCGACCACCATTGTTTGGTCAACGCCACTGCGGCTAGACCACTGCTACTCAAGTACCATAGCTAGACCATCTTTTCTTGACCACCACAGCTGGAACATCATTGCCCATCATCAGGCCTCCATCGTAGGACTACATTTGCATGACCACTGCAAGCATTGGACCATCATAGTTGTGTCGAACCACCATCATCGAGAGCTACCACCGTCGCTGTCGTCAAGCCATTGTTGCCGCCAAACCATGATGGTACCGTAGCTGGCGGCGTCCCCATTGCCGTCATTAAGCAGCCATCGTTGTCGACAAACCACTGTTGCATAACATTATGTCTCCATGCATCTCCTCCATGCTAGGACATAGGTTGCTCATCTCTTCTTCATGAGATCGTTGTACATCGTGGAGCTCCCACATTAGGCCTTCTCACATCCTCGTCAATTGGTCTTTCAAGAATTTCTACATTTGGAATATCATACCTCTGATCGTGAAATGGATGGTGATGTCCTCCTCCTCAAGGTTATACACCTTTTGTCTTAAATCCTCTATTTGGGCCTCCATGTCATTCATAGCCTCCTCACCTGAGCAAGGCGCAAATCAAAGGCATATATGAGCTCCTTAGACCTCTCATGTCGTCTGGACGCAGCAGGAACCCGTTGCTCCTCACAACCTCGTCCTTATTGAGATGACTCTATATTTGTCTCCTCAGACTCCATGACATGTTCTTTGAGACTCTTTGTGATGTCTTTAACCTTGACTCTAATACCAACAGTCACGGACAAACTTCGCTCAAGTCACCTATGAGGCTTTAGCACTCTTCTTAAGCACAGAATCGGTCTAACCCTTGCAATGATTGGACTTGGAAGAACAAATTGAGGGGGAGGGTAGGGCAATAAAAGAGCCAATGCACTCAATGAACAACTTCAACTCGACTCGATTAAGGCTCAATCATGTTTGTTCAAATTAGTAAATAAACAAGCTTGAACAATTTTTAAAAGCTCGAAGCTTAAACGAACTGAAAATAAACATAGTCAAACTTGTTTGTTTATGTTCACGAACAAACTCATTTGTCGTTCAACCAGTAACTTGTTAAATACTCGATATTAAGCTCGATAATAACTATTATTATATATATGATATATTATTTAAATAAAATTTAATTAGTTAGAATTTATTTAATCATAGATTTAATAGTAATATATTATTATATCAATAATACTTTTAGTGAAATTATTAATCGTATATTTATTTTATTAATAAGAGAATTGTAATTTAGAATAGAATATTTATAGTTAAAGAGTCATAAAAAAATTTTCTTGCGTAGTTTTTGTAAACTTGAATGTAATGGGTTCACTTTTATGATCATCGCACTACAATTACCAACAATATTAATATAGATTGCCTTATTGTTATTATTTTTTTATTAATATGATTTAATAAATGATCATCCCTATAAATTTTAAGATCAATTTAGTTCTTCCACTTAAAATATTTTAACCTAGCATAGCCCTATTAATAAGAAATATGCAGTTAATTATTAAACTTCAAAAAATTTAGAAGTCATAATCGACAAAATAATAGTTGCAATTAGAATTGCAAAATTACTTATTAAATTTTTTATATAAAAATATAAGCTCTCGTTTGAATTTTTAGCTCATTTAAATACGTGTTCACTTGTCATAAATAAATTAAGTACAAATTAAGTTCAAACATTGAAAAAGTTAAACAAATCAGCTTGAACAATGCATGAAAGCTCAACAGAAGCTCAAGTCGAACATGAACAACTTATAATTATACCAAGCCAAGTCCAAACAATAATATACTCGGCTCAGCTTGGCTCGGCTCGATTATAGCCCTAGAAAGGGACCTCTATTTATAGTCTGCATTCAAGCCTTAGAGAATATTCTAGATTACATTAGAATAGGTTATCTTCCACATGGTTCAATATTATTCTTTAGATATACATGATTATAGAACTCTCTAGACTATCCTAGAATTCTCTTGAAGCTTTCCTCTTCCAACATTTTTGTGGAATGCTGTGGAACTTTATAGAATTCTTGAGATTATTACTCTTCTTTCTAATATTTTCTAGAATCTTCTTTTTCATGACTAAATAGATGTGGCTCATCCGTACTTGAGATGGCGATGCGTGAGATACATCTGTCACAAGTCGACTAGCACCCGATCGACATTGAGCCACCACTCGACCACTGTTGTTGGATCGTCGAAAAGCCGCCATCACCAGAATACCATCATCATCTCACAGCCACCGTTATGTCGAATCACGACGCCAGACAGTCGCCTCAATTATGGTTCATCATCGTCTTTGTCGAATCATTCTCTCTCAATCGTCTATATGTAGAATCATCATCTCCAAGACGCCGTTATGACGGATCATCATCTCTCAGTCGTCAATATGCTAAGTNGTCGTCTATATGTAGAATCATCATCTCCAAGACGCCGTTATGACTGATCATCATCTCTCAGTCGTCAATATGCTAAGTCACGGTCATCTGTCACAGTCTTTGTTATGGCATACTACGTTGTCGTTGGATCATCATCTCGACCACCGAAGTTGTTGCACCTGATCATCTTTGTCAGGTCGTTGTAATTACTGGACCAATGTCGCTCGATCGACACCACTGTTGTCATTGGATCACCGGTGTTTGACCACAACAACGTCAAGGTACACTCTTAATGTCAAATTGCCATCATCAAATCATTGGTGACTAGTTCTCGCTACTACTGCTGTTGGATCACTATTGTCTAGCGATCACCACCAACAGTGCTAACAAATCCAAATCTTTGTCACACATCCCCTGTCATCAGTCTTCCATCATCACAGACGGGTCAATATCACTTCCCAAATATTTTCTTCAATTCTTGTAACATTAGTTTTATTACTCAAGAGTAGAAAAAGTCTCGTAACATATATCTGAATAGTAGTAACATTTCAACTGGGTTAGGCCCCATAATTTTTTCCCTTTTGGGTTTTTCACGTAAAAACCTTTGGAGTTTCCCATATAAATTATTCTATTATTTATGCTAGATTTTCATACAATACTAAGACATTAATATATCTAGATCGATGCAAATTTTTCAGCACACAATGATTATATTAAAATTATTTTGATTGTCATATTATCATATTTTAATGTTTCCTTTGATATCTTAACTTAATGTGGCAGTTTAATATTTGTATAACACATCTTATTTCTTGATTTGATGTTAGAATGTAAACATGTTTTTTTTTTTTTACTTTATGCTTTATAAGAATGTTGATACGTTGCATTTGAATGTGATAATGTATTAGAATATTAATATGTTATTTCTTACTTACACACTTTTATGTTTATACAATATATATTTCTCTATGCACCTTTTTGAATTTGAGGCTGATGTCTCACCTCATAGACGAATACTAAATACACACATAATTTTACACCTTCTTGATAAGAATTTAGGTTATTCATTGATACTTAAACTTTGAAATTTCACTTCTCAAAAGGACATGAATAAAATGCATATCCTTAGAATCACTCCCGAAATTACATGCAAAAGTCCAATCGAGCATTTTAAATACTAAAAAAAACACTTTGTTATCCTATAGTTAAAAATCTTCCAATTATGGCAATTTCTAAATTTTGTATTGCTGCCACTCGCGATTCTTTTTCGCCATTGCTGCCCTGCATTACACGCTATTGTTTGTGTCCATATTTCTATGCTTTTGAAAAGTATCATAACAAAAAGAAAATATTTCAATGTATTGCATCCAACCAAACAAATGCATTTCTAAAATGCAAGTATTAGAGTTACTTTGCATTTGGTAGCTTGAAAACATCCAATCAAACACCCCCTTGACACCCTCCCATCTCCATCCATATTTCAATGAATAGGGAAAATATCATAACAAGAAATAAAATGCTCCAATGTATTTTTTTTGCATCCAACCAAACAAATGTATTTATAAAATGCAAGCATTACAGTTACTTTGCATTTCCTAAATGAATGTATTTTGCAAATATCCAATCAAACACCCCTAATGCACATAACATTCAATTAATTGATCCTCTCTGCAAGAACCACTCGATTAAAGGATAGCACAATGAAGAAATAAGTTGATAGATCGGCAATGCCAAAACCATAAATTTGGTAGGGGGAAGATTTGACTGGCCTCAAATTAAAAAGGGATGTTGGATGTTTCTTGCAACACTGCATGGTGTACCAAAGGGTTAAAGGTCAAGCTCATAACTCAGATATTTACACTTTTTTACCTATTTAGGAAACAATTTAACAATGAATTTTATTCTTACTCTTCCTCAAATTCAATAAGATGTTGATTTAAATTTCACGGAGGTCGAAATATTTGTCTAACATAGTTCACTTACTTACATGTAATAAGACCTTGGATGCCTCCCACATTGCTCATCTTTTTTTTCCATGAGAACATTCATTTGCATGAGATAAGTCATTCAACTACTTCAAATCCAAGATGTAAAGCTCCTAAATAATTTTTGACAAACATTGTTAAAATTGTTTGATATGCCGTTGCAATATAGCAATGCAGGACACACAAATGGATGAGCAAATAAAGGTAAATGATAGCATCAATAGGAGCAACATTTAATCCATTAGTGGTGACAAATCGAAGTGATAAGATGCTGCCTTCCAAAAAAGGAGAATGTTTTTAACATCATGCCAAATCTTTCCGCCCAAAAAGAAACCTTTGAAGTTGCATATACTAGAGTGTATCTAGTATTGCTCTCAGACATAATGTATTCAATTTGTTAACATCAATCACAAGGCCGAAAAACCTATTGAGCATGCCCAACAAATCCATCAGGAGGTAAAGTAAAATATTAAAGAAGCTAACACTCGATACAAGTTGGTTACAAATCAAACCCAGCACCTAATATTGTTCAAAGAAAGCAATCCGATGATAGTACATTATCCTAGAGGCATATCTAGCAAGCTCCAAGCTAAAAAAATTAGTACATTTGCATGCTGCAGAAGATTAGCAGCAATGCTTAAGAAATTAGATGTATCAGATACTCTGAAGTCGCATATAGATAATACCACATAATTCTTATATATTTACACATTTAGCATCTAAACTTTGATATTTGACTGTATAACATTCAAATTCCTGATTCACGAAAAAAAGAAACACTAATATCAAATTTTTAAGGTGAAATATCCCTTTTCATGCATATGGTTAGATGTGATTAAGGCACTAATGTGCAATGGAAATAAATATTAAATTTTATAAGTTACACAAGTAAATACATAAGAATTTTGATACATGTAAGAAAATCCCAACACTTCGAAAGTTTTTAATAGCTTTCAGTACTTCCCCCCAGATGAATTATTTTTATAGTTATAAAAGTCAAGGTTGAGTTTCATGAGTGGAGTGGATTTGAAACAGAACAAGCTATACGGAAAAGGAAATAATTTTAACATCAATTTAAGGTAGTGTATATTTTGTTTATTCTTTCTGTCATTTTTCCTCTGTTTTCATTCGTTTTACATTTTTCCATTTTTTGACCTATACATTCCTTTCTTTGTTGGCTGCCATTTTTCCATTTTTGACATAATCATTCCTTTGTTGGAAAGCTTACGCATAGGACCAAAGGCTTAAGTATGGTTTCTTGGAAAAGGAACCACCTGTGCTTCAATGAGTTGTTCTGAAACTGAAACCAATGCAAAAAAGGACGCCTCTCTCAACTGTTGCAACAAGGTTTGCAAAAAAATAAAGTTAGAGATAAACGTGCAGTTTCAAAAAGCAAAATAACTGAGATGAGAAACATTAACTTGATAATGAGACGACGAGCATTAAAATATTAAGTGAACCAAATGATAAACATAACTGCTTGTACAGATCATAAGAGGGTATACTCAATCATTAAATCAAAAAGCTATTACTAAAAAAGTGAGAATTAATGCAGGAACGGAAGACAATTTTTCTTGTCGAAAAGAAGTTTACATCGTCATATCCAACATTATAAATATCATCTAAAGTTACCCCAAATCCAATCTACTGCATTTGAAATTATACCAGAAAAGATGGGCAGCCAAGTTTCCCCATGGTGACTTACTCATCTTAAACAAGCATAAAGAAACTTAACATAACTAAAAAGCAAACAAATATAAAGAACCTTAACATAACTAAAAAGCACATAATACAAGCTAACAGAGAAACAGATTGGAATTCCTGTAATGTGATTAAGCAAATTGTTCTTGAGGAAGAGAGACAATCCACCTAATGGTAGAACAACTGCCTAAGAAGAAAATCCAAAACTTTAGAGCAAAAATACAAAACATTATCGCCCAAAGGTCTGGGTCCAAACTAGGATCAAACTTTAGTGCCAGCAGGTTTGGCAGCATTTGCTTTGGTGTTTGTCCAAGGTCCATCTCTAGCACAACATCTAGATATTGGTATGTCCAGTAACAAATCCAAAGGCAGGAATGTACCATCTGTAATAATATATTTTTAAGAAATCAGGGAAATGTTTTTGTGATTTAAAATGCACCCCTAATTATACTTGTCTCAGATTTCAACCGAATCATTTTTATAAAATTCTACGAGTTAAAACGATTAATTTGATATGTAATACTATATGTAAATTATGAATAGATTGGAAGATTTAAAATTAGAATTTATAAGTTTAATTAAACTTATTTAACCCTTAATTAACCCTCCCTGGTCCTGCTGTATTGTTCCCAGCCGACCCATTATCGTAATATTTAGGTTGAAGGGTTGGGATCCTTACTCCAAAGCTTCGAAACCGTTTTCCCTTCCTCTCAGCTAAGTTTCGCATCCCTTCTCTCCTACGAACAGCTCCAAGTTGCGAACAGAGTAGGTCGCACTAGCCGCAAAGTGTTGAAGCCTATTTCCCTCTCCCGATTTCTTCCTCCCACGAAGCCGCATGATAGGCGCGACCAGCACAAAGTCGCATGTGGTAATTTAGGGCTCTGAGGGTGAAATAAAAAGGTACGAAACTGATTTTAACGCTACTTGGGACTCATTTCTATTCTCACTCTTTTGTTTTTATATTTGTCCCGATTTTGTGTGTTTTTCCATTTTCGGTAGTCGGAGGCACAGAACTTGTGCCAAAAGTGTTAAAAGTGGCTTGTGAACTTTTGTAAGAGCTTAACAAGATATCAGCGGAGATAGGAGACAGGTTGAGATGATAGGAAAAAGAGGGAAAAAGATTTGGCAGGATCGAAGTAGGTTAGATTTTGACATGAAGTACATTTAAGATACATTTTAAGCTAGTCAGTTATGTTTTTAGTTAAATCCGTTTTATGCGCCTAGATATCCTCAAATTATAAATTATTTACAGATTTCAGGTTGAGACAAGCGTGTAGAAGCAAGTAGTAAGACGGCTCTGTAAATTCAAGCAACTTAATCATACGCTAAGAAGAATAATTTGATTAACAGAAATTGTTTAAATCTTTAAGCTTGACTTTTGTTCTAGATTGTTACTATTCATATATGAGTTACCACATCGTCTAGCTAGTTATCAAAGATTAAGAATATGGCATGGAAACCAAGGTTAGTAATTATATTTTTAAATTTCAGTAATCTGTTTTATTTCAAAATGTATGTTTGACTCCATGTATGTTATAGTTTAATTAGATTTTTTATATCGTTAGATAGAAAAGATATACAAAATATGCATGATATGTATGATAGACATGACATGCAATATAGACATAATAGACAAGATATGCATAATATAAAAGATATGCATGAAATAAGATATACAAATGAAATGAAAGATATGCATGATATAAAAGACATGCATGAGATAAGAGCTATAAATGAGATGAGAGATGCATGATATATATGACGATTAGTTGCACAGCAAAGTACATATGCATATTAGTATATGCATGAAGATATCTGAGAAAAATGTATGTCATGAAGAATAAAACAACTTATATATGAACGCTTATACGTGCATGTTCAGATGAGGAGTTCATCATTTAATAGTACAGGCAAAGAACGTAGAGTAACTGCGCGCGTAGAGATTTTTCTACCACCTCATACAATTGTGATGGTTCGATCACTAATTGTTGCGCTACGGGATAATATCGGTTAGGAGCAAGTAGACCAACGCTTACCTCACCAGACAAAACCGTTGTGTTGACAGTATAATATCGACTAGGGACAAGTAAGCAACTTTCCGCCCTAAACAATTGTGATGTGTAAATCACTAACCGTTATGTCGGCAGGATAATATCGAGCAAGGGTGTGTTAGGTTTTGTTGACGGTGATCCTCAAAGAGACATGTGTGTGTAAAGTGTATGAAATAATAATAAAGGTATAATAATACATATAGAAATTTAGAATATTTTTCATTAAATAAAAATCATCGATACATGCATTAACATGAATAAGATTTCTTATAAAAATATGAAAGTCTATCCTATTAAAAATTTTCTTATAGATATATGAAAGACCAGCAAGCATATTGATTTCTATTCTTTGAGTTACTTTAGTTTAGAAGTGTGATTACTAATGGGCATAACTCATTATATTGTTTTAAAACTTTTTTTAGGTTTTAAGCTTTTGAACAAGATGAATAGAAGAGAAGCACATATACATAGGAGGTGAGAACAACAAATTGAAATGTACAAATTTCTATTTGTTAATTAAATTATTTTCTTTAGCGGTTTTTCATGAATATTTGAATTTCAAACTGTTAGTTGCATAAATAAATAATAGAGAATTATTTCCACCGTCCTTTCTCGTCTTAGTTAATTCCAAGCATCGGGTTGGATCGTAACACAATCTGTAAGAATAAGAAAATTATGCTCAAAATGATCAGTTTCTTCGGGGACATTTTTTTAGCAAGCCATTCTGATAGTTCGCTTTTATTTAAACCACATTCACAAGTGTAGCATGATACACAAATGATGCTTATGTAGCTAAATTTTCTCTTTATCGCCAAACTATGGAAACAAAAATAAAATAATTAAAGAAATAAAAAAAATAATTTGTGCAATCAGGTTAAAAGTAATTGAGTGTACTATTAGTCCGGAGGAACGAACAAAATATACTAATATTTTCAAGAGTTTCAAAATGTCGTGTCAATTCATGTCTTTCAACTTACTACACCGAGGAAAGAATTATTTTCAAGGCATTGAGATTTAATACAGCAAGAGAAGATTTTTTCCCATTCCTGTAGAAAAGGAATTTACTTTGTAATAATCATCATAATAATCATCACTTTATCCCAAATCAATCTATTCATTTCACAGGATGTAAGAAAAGTAGCCAGCCAAGTTTTTCATCACTAATTTATCTAAAACAAACATTTAAAACCTCGATATAAAAAGTATGAAACAAATGACAAATAAACTAAACAATAGATTGGCTTACCAAGCCAATATTTTCTGCAATTAAGGAGGCCAATAAACCTAACGTGAAACAAACTGAAGAAAAGAATACCAAACACTTAATAGCCACAGTCCAAAGCTTTTTGGGGAACTAGGTGATGAGAATCTGGAAATTTCCCTACAGCTACAATTGCCTAGGTTATGCGGCTTCCTTTGGTGATGAACCCTCTCGTAGCTTTTATTCAGCAGGCTTTTTGGTTCCTTGTCAATCAAAGTCTTCAGAAGGATAAATTCTATGGCAAGTCTTTTTTGGGATTTTCGGTCGGCCTCCTCCTACAAAATCTATTCAGGGCAACACCTCCAGTTATTCATTGTGGGGGCTTCAGGAATTGACTTTGTAGACAAATTTCGTCAAGTTTTGTGGTTCTTTCTCAGGTTTCATTCCATTAGGTTTGATTAAGGGAAACTTTCTAACGTGCTTTATGATTATGCACAACAAAGTAAAAACATCTGCATGAAATAAAATTTAAAGGGAGTGCATAACTTCCTTTTAGCTTTCAATTATTTCGGGAGAGACTATCATACAATAGAGAGATTTGCTTACTTATTTTTTATGAATTCTTCCCCTTTTAACTCGTCATTTATATTTTGTTATCTATTTGAGAGTTATTAATTTTAATCAACCTGATTTTCAACAAGTGAGGATTTCAAAGTGTTTGGTTGTTTTTATGATCTTAAATTTGCAACCATTACTTCTAGCAGAAAACCAAAAAATTTTCTTATTGGTTTCCATGATATATTTTATATTTTCATTTATAGAATTTGTTAAAATATAAGAGTTTGATGCCCATAAATTTTCTGCAATGTTGAATGATTTTATGCATCTCATATTATATTTGCATCAGAAAACCAAAAATCTAAGACTTCCTCAATCCTACTACTAGACACAAAAAAAAAATAGATGGAAATTATTTGGGAACAAAAGACCTACTTGAAGAGACATGTAAATTAGTAAAACAAATGAAACTTCACCCACTTTTATATCATAAGACAACAAGATTCAACTTGAATTAGTTTTTATATTAAATTTGCAGCTTCCATCCTACAGTTCACTTTCTATTAATCACTACTAATGTCCTAAATTTCAACTGATATTTAGTTAGAGACTTGCCATTGTCACCGATATAGAATAAGAGTGAAATAATTAAAGGAACTATGTGATAAAATTGGTACAAAGAGATTTATAAATTATAAATAAACCCTCATTCCTCACATGAGAGATGAAGAAGAAGAGAATGGCGAGTTGACAACTAAAGCATAACTCATGAGGAAAAATGCAGGTGAACAACCACCAGCCATTGTTAACCGCCAACAACGACTATTATAGCAAACTACGGTTGTTGCAGCCACAAACTATAGTTGTTTTTGCCAAACTATTACTATATAGTTGTGATTGTGGATTTTTTTGTAATTTCATCTTCTCCAACTCAGGAGAGTGGATATGCGTACTTTCAAATTCATAATAGGTTATTATGAATGGGCTAGACTTTGTGATTTTTTTCTCTATTAGGGTTTTTTCACAAAAAAAAATATGATTGCTTCTAATGTTTTTATCTGCGTGGTGAAAAAACTAAACTGAGTTAAGGTTTGACATTTTTCTAACATTGAGAATTTTCTAGTGAAATGACATTGGTAAGCATTAAAGCATGAGGAGAATTTGTTTTAACGTAAAAAGTATAAATTTAAATGAGTTCCAAGTTAAAAAAATTTCATGATTTGATATATTTATAATTTGTGTACCGTCTATAAAAGATCAACGTTTTGATAATAGCAACATGAGGAAATTTATCTAATTATCAACCCTTAGTTGCATAAGATATTCAACTTCTAATTCAAACAGCATATTTGGTTAGTCTTGTGTATGTAAATTCTACAAGTAATTCAGACTTGTACGTAAGCAATGTATAAGAAAGTCTTCATATCGCAAAATACATGCTTATGTCCTACAATTAATGATTAAGCAATTAAGTACTAATTTTAAATCACGCAAGTTCAAGCATCATAAGCATTTTAATATTTAATAAAAATGTGAGATAGCTAATACTTCTAATTTACACATTAATGCGTAGAATCGATTAGCATGTCATAACTAAATAATGTGTATTTAAATGTTTAATGATGAAAATGCCATGAGCTTAAGAAAGTCTTGTTATGTTGGAAATAGTGGCAATTATATATTTATGAAGCCTGTGCATGTAGAGCAACAGACTTACAAGACAATTATATATTTATAAGTCCCCAATCCCTTGAAATCGAACAAGGGATTTTTCAATACCGATAACGTTTGATTATATATCGGTTCTATTGAACTTAACAGTTATAGCCTATTGGCTGAGTTTTCACCCTATGATATATGGTGTAGGTAGGATGCAGTCCGCCACCTTATCATGGTCAATGAACGTAGACAATCATACATAGCATATTCTGAGTTTCTAATAATATACTTTTTGTTAGTATACAAAAAATGAATATCATGAAATGTTTAATCTAAAAAGTTGGCACATGAAAACTTAACTAGCATGGTAGATAGTACACACTGTAATTGAACATCGAACATCTCTTTTAAAGTTTTCTTCAATAAGATTACCTCATATATTATTATTCAGGCATTTTCACTTTATAATGATTATATGTAATACACTACACAAAATTAGAATCATATTTTAATCCTTATGTCCAATTCAAGATCAACTTATCATATTGTAACACCAAAAATTGAGAAACCAGTAAAAATTTTGATGTCATTAAAAAATACCCCAAATTTCGCATCGCTCAGATTTCAACCGAATCAATTTTATAAAATTCTACATGTTGAATTGATCAATTTGATATATAACACTATACATGAAATTTTAATGAATGGAAAGATATACAATTATGAAGTATAAACTTAATTAAATCTTAATTAATCCTAATTATTTCCTCATCTCTCGCAACCTTACTATAGCCAGCGACCTATTTGTGCATTCTCGGATGTAGGATACAATTGTATTAGAATATTAGAATATTAGAATATTTGTTAATGCAGAATTCTGTATT
>JXCR01028331.1:0-11287 GCA_002079205.1 Phalaenopsis hybrid cultivar
TCCTCACTTTACACTTGAAAATCTCTCCAAAACCCTCACAAAATACTCTCTAATCTATCCTACATCAAAGCACTTACTATAAAATTCCACCAGCAATGAAAAAGATTACTCATCCTTCTTCAAATGACCCCAATATCAGGCTACACAACTCTCCATGATGTGTTGACGAGCTGCTGAAAACTACCTAGATAATTTCTGGCGCCTAGCGCTTAGGCGCCAAGCTCCATGTCTGCAAGTTTTGGTGGTGGCGCCTAGACACCCAAATATGTGGCGCCAAGGAGCTTGGTAGTGGCTCTTTGGCACCACCTGGCTGGCGAGTAGACGCCAGCCTCTCTGTCTCCTAGGGTGAGACTGATGCCTAGGCTCCCAAGAGGGATGGCTCCAAGGCGCCAGTCACCTAGTTGTTTCATAGCTCCTAGTCACCACCACTTTGCTCCATTTCTTCTCCACTTTGCTCCACTTCTAATAACTATGGTACCTACAAAAATAAAATTAAAATATCATTCTTTAAAGTGCAATTTCATTGATAAATATGTGCAAAAACATAAAGGAAATCAAACATGCTTTTCAACTCATCATTGATCTCGCCTTCGCATGATTTCTTCCAAGAGCGCATTAAACCGACCAAACATCTGATTTTGTAACTCTTGTGTTGCTGTCGAATTTGTTGTTGTATGAACTACTAAGTCGATTTCATTGTTACTATGTCTTTTCGGCTAGTCTTGCCTTCTTATAATGCTCTATTTTTCGTCTGTGGTCCACGCTCACCTGCTAACTTCTAGGATGTTGATTCATAAATTGTCGTAGTAGGCATACCCCGAGAGTTTAGAGTGTGAAAGAAGAGAAGAAAAGAGAAAAAAGAAAGGAAGATACAAGACCAATGAAAATTCAGGGAGAAGGGTGTGTAATTGCTATTCGTAAAATATCCTCTATTTATAAGTATAGGTAGCTTGAGTATACAATTACAATATTATCTCCCCTATCTCAATGGTTGGAGGGCAATTCTTGTCTTTTTTTTCTAATTTGTGGTATTTAATATAATCACCCCTCTGATATAAATAACTGGATGGATGTCACTTTCATAAATAGTTGTATCCATTGTACATAATATATGACTAACTGACTCTTACTTGTAATTGTCGGTTGCCTTTTTTTTATCGATTATGGCAGTCGACTGACTCAATCGACAATTTAGGTTCGAAGGGATCACCGATCATTTGGGCAAGCAAGCTAAGCTAACTGATCGTTTCATAATCTTTTGCCTGGAATTTCAATCGGAAATAGGGGAGTCCCCTCAAACCATTTGATCTCCTTAGGATTATACAGTATTATAATTCAAGATGCTTTATTTTAAAATGTTTTGAATATGTTTTTAAATCAAAATTTTATGACAGGATATTTTAGTTTTTTTTAAATCTATATTTTGAGCCAAACGAGCAAAATTAAAAAGTAAAAAAATTATTACTATTAAAATATTTCTAATTCTTTAGAGATGAACATCCATGTATCTATTATTAAGGAAAGAGCTACCCAAGAGATGCAAGTCATAGGAGTTGAGAGCTTTATTTTTGAACCTAAGAGTAGGGCTGTCAAAAAGGCTCGTTGTTCGCGAACAGTTCGTGTTCGGCTCGTTGGGATGTTCGTGTTCGATTTATAAACGGACCAAACACGAACAGTCATTTATTCGATCGTGTTCGAATTATTATTTTTCGAAATATAAAGTAATTTAAAATAATTATATATAAAAAATTTATCATATTTTAAAAAATTAACTCCTATAAATTATGATCTGATCTTCAGGTTTGCCTCTTACCTTATATTAAATTCTATAATTTTGTATTTATCTTCAAGTTTGTCTCTTAGCTTAAATTTTCTTATATTTATTTAGTTTGTTTGAGTGAAACCTAGTTTTTGGGAGTAAAATCTCGCAGATTGCCTCTAGATCAGAATTTTTTATGGATACAGTATGATATTATGATTTTATTGCAAGCTGTGTTTTAACTATTTTATATTTATATTGTGATTCATAAAGTTTAAACATTAATTGGTTATAGGTTTAAGCTTTTGAAATATTTCGAACAATAAAAAAAAATTTGTAAGATTTCAAATAATTCAAACCATTCGAATAATTCAAACATTTAAAACATATTTCAAACAAATTAAATTGAACACGAACAGTAACTTCACGAACAATTTCAAACATGAGTCTATTCCAAACACCCTTAATTTCAAACGAACCAAACACAAACACGAGCTCTGTTCGTTTACACCCCTACCCAAGAGGTCCTGAATCTAAAGCTTTGTATATGCGGTGTGCAAGCATTCGTGTGGGTGTGGGAGTAAATATATATTAAGTAGTTCCTGATGAAACTCCTTTAAAACTTCTATCATTGGAGGAGAAGACTTCTACGAGATGAGGATCAATATTCCAGCAATATATTCTTCTACGGTTTTCAAAACTAAACAAATATTTGAATGATGGCAACCATTGGAGGAGAAAACTTGGGGACTTTGTTCGGCCTCATAATATATTTCCCTGTAAATAAAGTACCAAATTTTTCAAAGTTAATCAAGTTCTTAAGAAACAAATAAGGGGTAGTTATTGATATTTATTATTTATTCATTCACGTGATTTTTTTGAACTACTGAACTGATATTCGCTATTTTTACGTGCATCACATTAAATTATCGAGAATTTACAAATTAATCATCGAAGTGATGCTTTTGAACTACCAAACTGATGTAGTTACGTGTGCCACGATCAAAATATTAGAATTTGACAAAACGAAAATTGTGGGACGGGTTTTGCCATGAATTTTAATATTTCGGTAAGAATTTGATAAGTTGATAAAAGAGAATGGTTTTTTGTTTTTGTAAATAGCAAGTTTAAAATGAAGAAAGATTTATATACATACCTCTCAATTCTTATATATTTACATATCTAACACCTAAACACTAATTTTTATCCAAGTTTTACATATATGTCATATAAAAAGGGCGTTTTCACATTTTAAGAGATAAAATAGCAATATATTTATGTTATATGAAAGCTTTGAGTGGTATAAATGTAAAGAATAAAGTTTAGGCTTAGATTGGATAATATATAGGAAGTGAGTGGTATATATGTAAATGACCCAAAAATAAAATGAAAAAAAAAACGAAATAACTTAGGGACTTATATGAAAAAGCTTTTTTTGTTAAGGTATGAATATTAGAATATTATGTACGAAATTTACATGAATGCATAATCCATATCATAACTTTTTTCCGACTATATATATATATATATGCACATACCCGACTCATTGGTGGTCGCTTCAGCATAAGACCCTCGGGTTGGGTAATGCTTATTAATGCTATCACATCCATCAAGAACGAAAAATTTTTGAAAGAGGATCGACACATCTTCAAACTTGATAAACGTATGTGAGTTTATTTACAAACAACAAGACTTTTATGTGATAATTGATGAGTTGTGAAGTTTTACATTAAATTTTCATTTGTTATGATATTTCCTTAAGTGTTAGCAAAATTTAAATGCCATTTTTAATTTTTATAAATTAGATTAGGAAAGATTTTGCATTTTAAATTTGTAAGGGTTTCTTTACATGCACTCGGTGTGAAGGAGATTTATTGATTCGATAGTAGAATCATAGTCTGTGGATTTGACTAGGCATGGAGGAAGCCAGTTTTAGGGGTTTGGCCAAACCACATAAAAAATTTGCCTGCGTACTTTATGTTTTATGCACTTTTAATTTCACAAACTCTTCTCAAATTATAAATCTTTTAAAAAATATGTTTTTAATTCAAAATTAAAATTTTTAATACACATTCACCCCCCTGGTGTGTCGCAAGCTTCAGTATATATGCATGTATGTGTGTGTATATGTGTATATGTATGTATGTCTTTATGTGTTTGTGTGTGTTCGTCTATCTGTTCGTGTGTGTTTGTTTATTTATATGTGTGTGTATGTATGTTTGTCTGTCTGTTTGTGTGTCTGTCTTTCTGTCTGAAAATCCATCCGTCCACCTATGTGTGTGGATGTATGTTTGTATGTGTGTCCATGTATGTTTGTATGAGTGTATGTATGTCAGTATGTGTGTTTTGTGTGTATGTATGTATGCTTCTTTGTGTGTTGTGTCTATATATATGTATGTATGTGTGTATGTATATGTATACGTATGTATGTGCATATATATGTGTGCATGCATATGTATGTGTGTCTTTTGTCATCAAAAGTTTGATGTCACATGTGTGGGATGTCCACTTGAAGTTTATGGGACTATATTTTGCTCACTCACAGTCTCCTGTGATCCCAAACATCTATTAGGACCATCTGGTATGTGTTTTGAGCATGAAACTAGGGTTAGTATTGATTCAAGCTTACCCGGAAGAGGTCACATTTGGGTGATGATAATTCTTACTTAGAACATATTTAATGTCTATTTTACTGTTCACAAACCATACCCTCCATTCAGACTCCTGTGGTTAATGAAAGTTATAGAACCTTACCACATGTATTTCAGAAAAATTAGTCTTCAGAATGATTCACCCACACGGTGGTCCGGGATGCGAGCTGACACTAAAATATCTAATATAAAATCTTCAATATGTTCATATTTAAGTTACAGGGTCTCATTTTAGTGACACGTGGTTTCCCATGATATGTGAGTCCGTAAAAACCCTCCAATGGACATCCGAGCATAAAATTATGGATTTAGAACCACTATGGACGTACCTGACCTCAATCGTCAATTTTTTTTCGGTACGATGAATATTGGACATTCGTTCAGATTTTTTAGGATTATGTTTCATCTATTTGGAGCCTCACATTGTCAAAGGCATCCATAAAATCCTTTCACCAACGTCGGCCACGAAATTAAGGTTTGACTTGATGTTGCCATGCTTGGAAGTGATCACCATTGGTTGATGTAAATTTTTGGTATGGGGCATGTTGGACATCCATTTTATGTTTTAGAGACTATATTTTAAACATAAATTGCTTTTACAAACTCAAGGATTCCTAAAAAAACCCTCCTGCAGACTTCTCTGTGTAATTTAGGGTCTATCAGGCCAGATTGGTGTCTAGGCGTCTGGTTTAGGCGTTTAGGTGCAAAGCCCAAGTGCCCAGAGTGGCACCTAAGGTCCTATTACTGATGCTTAGGCACCTTAAGATAGAGAGGGTGGAGCCTAAGGGACTTATTCTAGCGTCCAGATGCCCGAGAATAGAGCGGTTAGCGCCTAGGCATCCGATTCAGGCACCCGGGTGCTCCGAAAGATGTCAGGTTTCAATGTTCTAATTTTTTTGAAGAAATTTAGCCACAAGGAGGGACATATGGTCCCTTAAATCAAGGGATGTGCATGCATAACTGTGGTTTAAGGACTTTTATATGGTTAATATGTCGTTGGTTTCCTCTATGAATCTTTGAGATTTCTCCTCAATCCCTAGCACATTAGCCTAATCAGCCAGGATTATGAGAATCCCGTGATTGTGTAGAGGCCTCAATCTCGATGAATAAGTTGAAGCCATTTTTTAATTTAGAGAATGAGGAATTAATTTGATCCTTGTTCCATAGATCGTGAAGACTATGCCGATAGAGGAAATGTTCATTCTCGTGAAAAATTTTCTTTGTATTTGTCCAAATAATTAGAGGTAAGCACTTTGTTACATTGCTTAAGGAATGGAAGCTACTACTTCATCCCAACCCTAGAACCTATGTGAGATTGCTAGTGGCATTTTGACTTGCCATCAAAATGTGATTAGGTTTATCCTCATGTTCACATGTGGTCATTCTTTTAAATACACATAAAAATGATGAATCAATTGCATGTTTGTTGGAGAGGCCACCATTTTTGGTTGGTCGCCTGAGGCCAGCTTGAATGGCGTCCCTATATCATTCGGTTTGATCGGTCATCCCTCGCTTGATTGATCGACCGACGTTAGCCGGCTCAGCTGCTCACTGTAGGCTAGTTTAACCCGTTATCTGGTATCATTTGTTCTAATCGACCTTTCATCATCTGATGACCTCGTTGGTCGATTGATGTCGGTCGGCTTGAGCACATATATTAAGCCGGCTTGACTGATTACCAGGCACACCTAAAAATGTGCTACTTTTTTATATACTTTTTATGCTTATTTTTAATGATATTACACTATAATGGAATGTATTTTATATGTTTTTTGTTTCAGACACAATAGATGAAGTTTTGGAGAAAATAAAGCAAAAATGGTGCAATTTGAAGTCAAATATAGCAAAGAAGAAAATTCTGAACTGACGCATTTTGATGTCTTTCTATGTTTAATATACTTTACATTTGTCACATATTTTTGAATGAAATTGCAATTTAAAGAAATATTTTTTTCATGTTTATCTTGCAGGTATAACACTTAGAGCGGATTGGAGCTGAAACGGGGTGAAACGGGAGCAAACATGGGGTGCTGTCAGTAGGGTGGCGCCTAGGCGCCAGAAAATGGTACCTATACGCTAGTCTCGCTCAGAAAACAGCGCCTAGGCACCACAGACTGGCGCCTAGGCTCTAGAAACTGTCTAGGGGTAGTTTTGGGCAATTTTGGGCTGTTATGGGTTGTTTTGAGCAGGTATGCATGCCCCAATAAGTCATTTAGTGATTTAATGAATCTAGACATTTGGAAAGGCTAGAGGTGTGTCTCTTGATGTAAGGAGGTGCTTGGTGTCTCTTTAAAAAGGGGGGAAGATGCCATTTCAAAGGGAGGCTTTTTAGAGGGACTTTGGCGTGCCTCTTCAAGGAGGCAAGCGTGTGTGTGTAAGGGTTGAAGTGTCTTTTGAAGTGTTGATGACTTTCGGGACATTGGAGAGAAGTGTAAGAGATTGCTATTTGTTGTGCAGGAGGGCGTGAATCTCCTATAAAGATAAGTTTTGGACTCTTTTTGTATTTGCTTTGAATTATTGCAATACAGTTGTGTGATTTGAACATTATTTGCAATGAAGAATCCATGTGTTTTTTCCATGCTTAGTTACTTGTTTTCCTTACTCTTTCTCCTTGCAATAAGAAGTACTCATGTGTAGGATTAAAATTATTTAAAACTTCTCTTATTTCATACTCATGATGATTCATTACTTCGTACTTAATTCACATATTCGATCTGATTAATTGATATGTTAAAACTTGTTGTGAATCCATAATGACACGGAAGGGCAATATATTCCTTAACAAGTAAGAATCACATTAATCTCGTGGGTGAGAAGGTAATCCATGGGTTAGTACAAATAGATATAAAGATAAGTTTTGATGGACGTAAATTGGTAATGGGGTGACATGCTAGAGCCATAACCAATTTGAATTAGAGTTTGGAACCTAAGGACCAATTAGTTCTGTAAAGAAGGTAAAGTGGGTAATCTAGAGGTGAGAGACTAGAAACTATCCAGCATAACCTGAGATTCAGAAACTTAACTCTAGGTTAACTAATACTCTTTATGCACTCGGAAGGGGGTAAAAAATAAGTATGCTCCAATTTGTCACAAAATTATATTTTGACATTTAAACGTTTGATTCTTACACTGATTATAATCTTATTGCAAGGGCAAATATATTTTGATTATATAAGAATTTTTCAAAATTTAACTTGACTCCTTAGATTAGATTTTTATTTAATTTAGTAAACTTTAAATTTAGAGTAAATTAGTGAATTTAGGAAATAAAAAATTTTGAAAATTTCAAACTAAAACTCGATAATAATAAACTACATTTTAACTTAAGGGATTTTTTACCTTGCTTCTCTGTGGGATCGATGCTCTGGATCTTAAAAAAAATCCTATATTACTTGAAATGACATATACTTGTGTAGAACCCTCAGTGTGTGACATATAAATTAAATTATAAATTCTATAATACATCCATTTTGCACACTAGTCGCCTAAAGAAACCGGGTCAAGTTTTTGGCCAGGAAACTAAATAGCTATGTAATTGCGGGTCTGGTCAAGTTTTTGACGCCATTGCCGGGGAAGCTACGGTAAGAACTTTAGGAGGATTTTAGTTGAAATTGTAAGACTTAGATTTAAAAATTATAGTGTTATTATCTAATGTGTTTAATTATTTTATGTTTATTTTAACAAAAAATTCAAAAAACCAAAAATATTTTTGAGTGCTTAAAGTTCTAGATATATGTCCTATTAGTTAAGTCTTTAGATTTGTTTGTGTAGTTCAGGAGCTGCAGAGCTTGAACCCTATGAATCAAAACTAGAGAGAACAATTAGAAGGATTATGAATCAGAAAGACTCCATGAGTTTTGGATTATTACTAGCAAATTCAATAAAGTAAGCCCCAATAAGATAGTGAATTTTTATGAAGCTGTTATGCTGACTATTTTAGCTTCTCAAATTGCAGATATTGCAAGAAAGTTAGATCAATGTGTAGAAAGTTATCCTCAAGGACCCTAGGTTATTGAAGAAAATTTATTCAGACAATTGATAAGGACTAACTATTTTGAGACTAGCCTTAAGATACATAATCCTTATTCTGATTATTAGAACCCATACTGAGAGAATCGTTCTAACTTTAACTGGAATAACAATTTTGGAGAAAGAAACCCGTTGTGGGAAGATAATCAACTTAATCAGAAATGCAATTGGAATAATCACGACAATTTTAACATTGGACTTTATTTTCCTCATAGATTTAACTGCAACCCATAGAATGAGGAGTTATTTTTAGAAGATGATGTTATTTAAATGGAGATTCAGATGGAAAGTCAAGGGGTTGCAATGAAGAATATAGAAAACTAATTCGAATAGAATGTTAACTCAATTAACAATTATCTTCCTGAGATTTTACCCAGTGACCTTGAGATAAACCCTAAGAAGAATAATGGTAGGTAAGGCAAAGTTATCCAATTAAGAAGTGGAAGAGAATTAAAGGATGTGGTTCAAAAGAATGTTGAGTTGAGAAAAGAAGAAAAAAAGATTGAAAGACCAATGGAAGAAATTCTTTAAAAATTAAAAAAAATTATTTCATTAACCAAAATAAATATAGAAAGACCACATCCACCATTTCCTTAGCACCAAGGGGAAGAATTAGAAGATGACTCAAGGCAGAAGAGTAATCTAGTAGAATTTGATCCAGAATCTGAATCATCTAAAGAGAATCTGATCCAAAATTTAGAAGATCTTGAATTACCATATAAAGATCCATATTTTATGAAATTTAAGGATGGTAATAATATGAAAATTGAGAAAATCATTAGAAGAATATTGGATATAGAATGAAACATGAGGAATAATAATTTGAATCAATCTGAAAAAAAAACTGTCAGAAAAACTAAAATATGAAGATTTAGTAGGAATCACATGATCCAAAAAAGATTGAGAGATTGATCAAGGATTACTTGATACGAGAGGAATCCCTTATAGGGTTAGCGACGTTAAATCAAGCGCTTCATGGGGGAAACCGCATGATTATCTTTGTTGGTGTGATTGTTAATGAGAAATTTTTTTTGTTTATTTGTAGAACTCTGATGTGTATGTATATTAATGTTGTTTGTTTGTGTTCGATAGATATATGTGTTGTAGGTGTGATAAAGTAATCATGTAGTAAACCATGTTTGTATTATTGTTTTATGAAATGAATGTTAACGTTGTTTGAGTTAGATAGACTTATATAGCAATTCCCTCTATTATATTGCGATCCTAAAAATTATACATGTCTTTTAAACTTAGTACCTGTAATAAAGTTTATGCTTCCTTTTATAGTTCAATTTAATTTTTAGCATGCATTTATCAATTTTAATTTTTCCTCCTGTCATATTTATTTGTAATGATTGTAAAATATTTAAAAATTCAAGTTTGAGGGTGGGGGAGAAAAATAAATAAATTTTTAAGTTAAAATTTTATTTGTCTTAAAAAGAACTACAAATAAGTTTTATTTAAAAAAATGATTTTTTTATATGGAGTTATCTTAAGATTACTAAAATTTTACTTACAGAAATTCAATAGGAAAACTTAGTAAAGACTATAATAAAAATGATCAAACAAAAGTTAAGATGCTTAGTAGAAAATAGTAGGGAAATAATTTTACTATTTATAGTAGGAAAAATTAAATTTTCAAAAAATTAAGGATTGTTAGAATAATACCTTTTGAAGAATTTAAACTCCATTAAAATTTTTTTTTCTAATATTACATTTTAAGTTAAGGATAAAAAAAAGTTTTTAACTTTAGAATAGAAATAGTGAAATTCAAAATCATTGAAGGCCTACCAGATATAGCAATACTCACATAAAAAAATAAGAATTAAAAAGATCCTAAAAGAAAAGAAAAAGAAAAGAAAAGGAAAAGAAAAATAAAATATATGGAGAGAAGCTTGAGGATTAGGACTTAATAAAAAATTAGTTTCACTTGAGTCTTTCAAAGGAAGAAAACTTAAGATCAATCCTAAGCTTAATTTCATAAAGTATTAGTAAAATTATTTTCAAAATAGAATACATAAATTGTGAAATTAATATTTTTCTAAGAATCTAAAGTTTGGAAAATTTTCAATTATTTTTGAATTATATAGAAAAACGAGGATTCCTGAATTCAATACTAAATATTCTAATACCTTAGATATTATCTAAATTACCGAAAATTCTTCTAAGTTGGACTATAACATTTCTAAAACAAAATTTTAGGTCATCCTTAGAAAATCCACTAACTTAAATGAATATATTTTTAAAGTTGTAGTGTTACTTGAGAATAAGTAACATTTATGTTTGAGAGGATTGACATGCCTAAAATGTGCTACTTTTTTAAATACATTTTATGTCCATTTTTAATGATATTGCACTTTCATAGAAGGTATGTTGCATGTTTTTGATTTCAGGTACAATAAATGAAGTTTTGGAGAAAATGAAACAAAAATGGTGCAATTTGAAATCAAATAGAGCAAGGATGAAAATTCTGACTTGACGCATTTTGATATGTTATTCTATATTTAATTTTCTTTACATTTATCACATGTTTTTGAATGAAATTTCACTTTAAATAAATGTTCTTTTTATATTTTTCTTGCAGGTATAACACTTGAAGCAGATTAGAGCTGAAATGNTTTTGAATTAAACCATGAATATTTTCTATCATATATTTCTACTTTATTTTAAAATTATATGAGTTAGACCAATTGTTAGGTTGCCTTCTTAAAATGTCATCCCTAAAGGACGTTCATTAGAATCCTTAGATCTTTAGAATGAGACCGGTGTCAACGACCCTGTCAAATTCATACACTAGCCTACACTGTGTACACACTTTTATGATATGCCTAGGCCACCTTGTGTTTGG
>JXCR01028345.1:0-18295 GCA_002079205.1 Phalaenopsis hybrid cultivar
ACTTCATATAAAATGTTAAATCTAAATTTTTAAATGTTTTAAGTATATTAAACAAAACTTTTAAATATTAATAAATTTAAAAAATATTTTTATTAATTTTTTTAAAGAAGTCGGGCCCACGAGCTAACGACCTAGTCGGACTAGCTTGAGTTTGACTTGTTAGTTCATCAAGCTAAATTCACGAGCCATAACATCGAGTTGAGCCTGAGCCAGCTCACGAGTCGGCTAGATTCAAATTGTATTTTGAAGAAAAATTTATGTGCTCTACGACTCATAGAGCATTAATTGGAAAGATATATTTATTACTTTTTTTAGGTTAAGTGTGTTGAAAAGCTCGTTTAAAATTAAAAAAACTCTACTTTATATAACTATAACTAAAAAAAAAACACTCAAACAGGCAAGAGGGTAAATGAACCTAGCCTAATGTCATTGACTAACTTATCTCAAGTCACTCATGCGGCTTTACAGCTCTTCCTTGGCACGAAACCAACCTAACCCTTACAACTCTAGGATTTGTAAGCACAAAACACTCTTAGAAGAATACTAGTGAAAAGTATTGGAGAAATAAACATTTCACTAAGAAAGAGTGGTTACAATACTTGAATGCTTAGAATCCTTGGATGCCTCTTGGATGATCCAAATGAAGGGGAGGGACTCCTAGTTATTGTCCTCCACAAGCCTAAGAGAACTTCCTAGTTTACATTAGAATAGTCTAGTTTTTAAATAGTTTTGCACTATACTCTTTTGTACATGCAAATCCCTAGACATTTCTATGTTATTCTTGATTTATCCTTGGAGCTTTTCCTTATAACATTCTCTAGAATGTGACGGATCCTTCTAGAGTCACTTGGATTATTCTCCTTTTCCTAGTTTTTTTTAAAATATTCTTTCTTATGACAAAAAGAATGTGGCTCACCCTTTTTTGAGATGAAGGTGTGTGACACTCTCCCCCACCTAAGAACACAATGCTCTCATTGCGCCTTTTACCAAATAACATCAGTTTTTTCTTTCTCCACGAGTCTCCATGTCTCATTTTCATGTCTGCCCAGTTTGTAGCTCTTCTTGCAGTCTCACGCAGTGACATACGAGCCAACTCCCTTTGCTTGCTTACAGACTTGACAAACTCAAATGTTATTGGGTTTTTCCCTTTATAACTGGATGTATGGGGGAGGGATTCTATGCAGTAGAACTTCATGTTTGGCGACTCAGTCCTTGGCCCCAATCTAATCTGGTGATCTTTCCTCCTTTTTGGTGGTAGTTCTTTCGGTAATTCAGGTGAAACACCTTTATATTCCTCAAGCACTACCACCACTTCCATTGCCATGTCTTCTTGGGGCTTTCCTTACTCATTTCATAAAAAATAGCCAATTAGTTCTCTTCATCTCATGGGATGCCCTCCTTTAACTAGATGGTTGATAGCATTTTGACTTCCTGCTTATTATCCTTTTTTATCGGTACTAAGCAAACTTAATTCCCTTACATGATGCACATTGTATTGGCGAAGGGTATTGGGAATGCTCTTGCTTGATCCAAAAAGTTTATCCTTAGAACAACTTTAAAATCATCCATCAGAATGACCGAGAAGTCTAAGGTACATGACCACGTTCCAATACTAGTCTTTACTCCTCTGGTTATTCCATGGTTTGACCTTATTTGTTGAATTGGCCAACTTGATATAGCCTCCTCCTTCAGTCATTTGTAAACCAACATTTTGCTTCTTCAATAGAGATGAAGTTGTAAGAAGCACCTTGTCCATCATTTCTCTAGTAGTCTTCCCACCTATTTCCATAGTTGTTTTGTTGAAGTTTGCATCACATTCAGCAGTTGTATATATCTTACTTGTGTTGTTGTATTACTGCCCTATTCCTTCTGGTGGTTAAAAAGAAGAGAGTTTAAAGCCTTCTTCTGAGGGAAATCATATGCCCAATGAGGTCCCCCACAAATGACGCAGTTATTATGCAATATAGTTTTGTCATTTTTAGACATTCATTTGTCTTTTGTCTTGGATGAAGTTGATTCGTAGCAGATATCTTCTTTACGTTGATCCTTGTCTTTCTCCCCTTTGACATAGGCACTCTTCTTATCTTTAGGCTTTGTGGACTCTTTTGACTAATCAATTAGGCTTTCAGTTATCGTGATAGCAGTGGCAAGAACTTGCACTCCGCACCTCCTAAGCTCGGTCTTTGCCCACTGTTGGAGTCCATTCGTGAAGTTAAAAAGAGCATCCTTGTCAAACATGTCGGGACTTTCAAGAACCAAGCTTTTGAACTCCCTAATATATTCACGAATCGATCCCTCTTGTTTGAGCCTTCGCAATCGGGCTATGGTCTAATCCTCCACATTTTGGGGATCAAATTGTCTCTTTAACTCTTTCTTGAAGTCATCAAAGCTGGATATAGTGCACATACCTTTCATTATATATTATCCTCTTCTTCTCCACGACAACATAGAAATGTTTAAGAGATAAAGACTTGCAAATTTTATTTTTGCCTCTTCATTTGTATTCCTCATCGCTTCAAAGTATTGGTGGAGTCCCCACAGGAAGTTGTCTACTTCCTTTGCATTGCAAGCTGATATGTTTTTTTAGCATGCTTAATTGCATTTATATTTAACACATATTTTTGAATGAAATTGCACTTTAAAGAATGTTATTTTCATATTTTTCTTGCAGGTATACCACTTTGAAAACATAGAGTGAATTGGAGTTGAAACGGAGCAAAAAGAACGCAAAATGGAGAACATGGTAAACCAACTTCTAGTGTCCTGGCACCAACTCCTGGCACCTAGGTGATAGAAATTCCCAAGAAATCTGACAAGGAAGCGCCTGGGCTCCAGAACTGTTCTATGTGGTTTCAACATGCCATTAAGAGTTTTTTGACAAATCCGAATAATTAAATAGGCACTTTTTGGAATTTCTAAGTCCTGGAATTCTCCAAGAACACCAAGATGTCATAGAAAAGAGTAGGATTTAGATTATTTCACCTGTTCTTAAGAGATTTGAGAGGGGAATTCGAGAGAATTTGTAAGGGCTTTACTTCAGCATCGTGTGCAGCATTGTGGAAGACTTTGTACTTGGAATTTGCTTCTCTCTTCAGAGTCAAAAACTAAGTATCGAGTTTAATATTGTTTGATTTCTGTTGTAAACATATATTTGGTGAAATCGCTTAGATTAAATGAAGTTTTATATTGTGTTCAACATATGTAGTGAGTATATTTCTAACACTTTTCTCTTGTGATTGTTAGTTTAGATTTATAGGATCATTAATATTATGGAATTAGTTTTTATTGTTTAATTTGATGAGTATTCTTCTAGGTTTAATTTACATTTGTTACTAGCCATAAAGCTTGTTAAAATCAGTTGTGATTCATTAAGACTCGAGAGAGCAATGGAGAAACAACATAGAATATTCACATTGTTCAAATGGCTATGGTGAAGTAGTCAAGAGGCAATGCAATTTAAGGAGATGTGTTTTGATAGGGTTTGAATGAGGAGTTTCTAGGGTGACAGTCGAAAACAAGAGCTAAAATTTGAACCATACTTATTTATGCACTCGAAAGAGGGTAAATGAGTCTTATGCTCCTTTTGTCACTATAACATCAAAATTCCTAGTAGTAATGCCTACAACCTATCTAGTAATTCACAATAGAAAAGTAATCTTATCAATTTGAATTTCACCTAACTAATTGATAGAGGCAAGTTTAACTTAGGTATAAAAACGTAACTTAGGATTAGTTATTAGAAAAATCACCCATAACGATATTCCAAACTAAGACCTGAAAGTAGTAGACTATAACTTCGCCTTAGGAATTATCTACCTCCCCTTCCATGTGGGATCGACATTTCGGACTCAATAGAGCCCTATATTATTGGCGATACGTATACTTGCGTGAGAAACCCCAGTGAGTAATAATGCCTAATTTTAAGAACTCAATCAATTTGTTAAGCAACGAATCGAGTTTCTAATGTCTTTATTAGGACTAGTATAAATTGTAATACTAGATGGGGTAGATCAAGTTTCTGACACTGTTATTAGGGAACCGAAGGATGATAAGAAAAACTTAAGGAGAATTTTAGTTTACTTTAGTTAGTTTGTGTTAATTTAAAAGAAAATCCAAAAATACAGAAATATTTTTGAAGTGCTTAAAGTATTGGCTATCTTTCCTATTAGTTAAGTCTTTAAAGTTGAATGCCTAGTTCAAGAGTTGCAGACCCTTAAACATATGAATCAGAACTAGATAAAACTATTAAGAGGATTGGGAACCAAAAAAGATATTGTAGAAATGACATATCAACAAGTTAATGAAGATTCAGTTTTGGATTATAATGTCAGCAGACCTTTGAGGGATTATGTGAACTCTGTGGTGGATGAAATTCACTTAAGTATACAAAATACAGACCCCCGCCATAGAGGCTAAAACTTTTGAAGTCAAGCCAACAATTATTTAAATGATACAAAATAATCAATTTGGAGGATCCTCATCTGAAGACCCTAGCTTACATTTAGCGAGTTTTTAGAACTCTGTGCCACATTCAGGTATAATGGTGCTTCTAAGGATGTCATTAAACTTAGACATTTTTCCATTTTTCTACGAGATAAAACCAAATTGTGCTTAACTCTTTAGTACTAGTTTTAGTCTAAACGTGGCGGGATTTAGCCTAGAAATTCCTTGCAAAGTATTTTCCATCATCTAAAATTGCTAAGTTGAGGAATGATATCATGTCATTATGTCAACATGACAGTGAATCAATTTATGAGACTTGAGAATGATTTAAGAAACTTGTTAGAAAGTGTCCACATTACGTATTACCCAATTGGCTTATTATTCAAACCTTCTATAACAGATTAGTTGTATCTCTAAAAGCAATCATTGACACTGCAACTAGAGGTTTGCTTATGTCAAAAACATATGAAGTTTATTCTCTTATAGAGGAGATGTCCACCAACAAGTTTCAATGGCCCACCGAGAGAGTAAACCCCAAAAGGGTAGCAAATATTCATGAAACAGATGCACTCATTATTTTAACTTCTCAGGTAGCAGCTATTGCAAGAAAGTTAGATCAATACAAAATGAATTATCCTTAAGGACCCCTAGTGATTAGGGAAAATTCATATGAACTGTTGGTGGATACTAACTCTTTTGAAAGTATCCATCAGATAAACAATCGCTCAAATAACCATATTCCAATTATTACAACCCAGGTTGGGAGAATCATTCCAACTTTAACCTGAATAATATTTTTTGAGGAGAAAACTAATCGTGGGGAGATAATCAAGTTAATCCTATAGATAATTGGAATAATCAGGGTAATTCTAACGTTGGGCTTTCTTTTTCTCTTGGAATTAACTCCAATCCATAGTTCAAGGAGAAGAAGTTATCGTTAGAAAAAATTGTTATTCAAATGGGGAGTCAGTTGCAAAGCCAAGGGGCTGCAATAAGAAATATAGAAAACCGGCTAGGGCAGATTGCTAACTCGCTTAACAATCTTTCTCAAGAGATTCTACCTAGTGGCGTTGAGATAAATCCTAAGGAGAAGAATTGTGAGCAAGTTAAAGCTATCCAACTAAAAAGTAGAAGATAAATAAAGGATATGGTTCAAAAGAACATTGAGCTGAGAAAAGAGAAAGAGTAGATCGAAAGACCAATGAAAAAAATTCTTAAAGAATTAGAAAAAAACATATTTTTACAACCAAAATAAATATAGAAAGACTACCTCCATCATTTCCTTAGAGATTCCAAATACAAAAATTAAACTAACAATTCTCAAGATTTATAAAAGAATTCAATAAATTAATTATAAATATTCTTTTTGTCGAGGCATTAGATCAAATGCCCAGTTATGTGAAGTTTATTAAGGATGTTCTTAATGAAAAGTTGAAGTTTGAGGACCATGCACCACCTTGTATTATGAGAGAAATAGTTGAGCCAATAATAGCATCCATAGTAGTTCCCCAATGGGAAGAATTGGAAGACAAACCTAGACAAGAGAGTAACCCAATATAATTTGGTCCATAATCTAAATCACCTGAGGAGTATCCTACCCAAAATTTAAGAGACATTGAATTATCTTATAGGGATTCATTTTGTATAACTTGTAAGAGAGAAATTAATATGCAAATAGGAAAATTCATCGGGAGAATATTAAATTTAGAAAGAACCAATAGGAACAATAATTTGAATCGATCCTCTACATTCCATCAATATGACTTTTAGAGTTGAGAAGGAAATGTTGCAAGAAAAACTAAAATTTGAGGATTTAGTAGAAATTCAAAGATCAACAAAAGATTGGGTGATTAATCGGGGATTACTAAATTGGAATTTTGATCCGAGAGAAATCCTTATTTGTCAGACTGACGAAGTTAAACTAAACGCTTCTTGGGAGACAACCCAAGGTACATATGTGTTAGTTTTTTTTTTTTTTTTTTGAGTTGTAACTGTTTGTGGTGTGTTGTGTTAGTTGTTGTGTAGATTGAATTGTTTGATGTTGTTTTTGGATATATTCAGTAATTGTGGTTTCACTGTTGTTGTTGTTGTTGCTGCTATGTGATGTATTTCTTTGATATTTGTTTTACTGGAGCTTTAAATTTGTCTGCTATTAATTTTGAACAAATTAGTTGGTTGTTTTTATATTTCTATGTTGATACCTGCATTTTTATTTAGACTTTCTTTAATCCTGTTTTAATTTTGGCATGTGTGGTTTAGACGTGTTTTTTGTCGCATATTGTTATGTCTTGATGAATACTTGAAAATATTTCGAATTGACAATAAGGTAGATTTTATTTCTGAGCTATGATTTTCTTCCTTCTTATATTTCTTGTATTGAATGTTTTACATGTTTAAAATCAAATTTAGGGGGTGAGAAATATTTTAAAAGATTAACTTTAGTTGTCCTCAGTAACTTACAAATAAAATTGATATTATTTTAAAATGACTTGTGGTATGTGGCGTTACATTTAGGATACTATAATTTTGATTTTAGAGATGTTATAGAAAACTTAGTTGAGATTTTAGGAAAATAGGACTCTTATAAAGTTAAGGTATTTTGTAGGAGACAATAAGAAAATGATTTTACTATATATGGTAAGAACAAAATGTATTTTCAAAAAACTAGGATTCTTAGATTTACACTTTATAAGAATTGAGCCCCTATTAAAACCTATTTTCAAACTAATACTCACAATTATCAAGTGAAGGAAAGTGATGAGTTTTTAATTTTATGAGGAGGATAGTAAAACTCAAAACTAAGGAGAAATTTATACACATAATAAGCATTTTACTACATAATTGTGCCTCAGTTAGTCTTCTTACTTTTGTACGACATAATATACATTTTAAAGACACAATTACAAAGGAGAAATTTATATACTGGGAGTATCGTTGAACTCAATTATGTATAGATCAAATACAACAATTATGTACTTCAATACAAGGTAAAAACTATGGCACATTATTCACATCAAATCATTTCTTCAAAGAGTGAGGCATTTTGCCCATCCATAGAATAATTTGGCGACCTAATTTAATAAATCTTCTATACAATAGTTTAGCCATCAATCAACCTTGTGTTAGGTACATATGTAACTATGTAAGAATTGTGTCGTATGTAAGTAAACTTTCTAAGAAAAATTAATTTCAAGATTCCTTGTTCGGTAATGTCCATCTATGATGGCTTATGAATGACATAATGATGCCTTTGATACCTTCCTAAACATTAGACTGTTTATCAAATTTAATTTTTAAAAATTGAACCTTGTCTAATACCTTTCATTACAAATATTATAATACTTTTTAAATAAATTATATTTAAATTAATTTACTTATCACAATGTTTAGCTAAACATTTAAGCAAAATTAAGTCATTTAGATAAGCTGATGTAACTTAAGATAACTTGAGGACTATTTTATTGAATGTTAACATAAATAAGTACCTAATAATTTGTAGCATTCATTAATGTTATATTGCATATTTAATGGAAAACAAAATCAACATGATTTTAATGTACAAAACCAACATGTCTTTAATAAAACTAAAACAATACTACTGATATCCATAGTATAAAATAAGGAAATATGCATGCATGCAACACAAATCATATGTATTTACAAACCTAACAACTAAACCTTCATATTCACATTCATACCACTGGTGTTATAAACCTATGCATGAAATGAGTACAATATTTTTAAAAATTAAATTATACTTGTATTTTTGATGAGACTATGGATGTAAATATGAAAGTTTAGTTGTTGGATTTGTGAATACATAAGAATTATGTCGTAAGTATGTAAATCAGCCTATAAAATCATCAGATCAAGTCGCCAGGGTCGTTAATCAAATGTCAAAATTCAAATCCAATTAGGTGAAGTTAGCAGCTCACGGCACGTTCGTCGGGCTAAAAGAAAGATGCACTAAAAGACAAACCTAGAAGGATACTAAAATTACATTATGATACACAAATAAAATTTCATAATGCTGAACTTATTAAATACCAATCAATCAACTCTTATGTTCTATTATAGAAATAAAGAACTTGTGTCATATTCATCTAAAAGTGCATCTGATGATTATATTACTTGTGCTCACTAACCCAAATTTTACATAACAATTAAATATTTAACACATTTTACTCTACTCCAGCAAAGAAACCAATTGTTATATCAAAATCATTATTAAAAATTATGCAATAAGATATGCACCGTGCGGTCTATACGGTCTATATGAATTGGAGGTATTGTAGTAGTATTATAAAGAATACTATGATAATAACATCAAATCTATATCTATCCTTACCTTTCCTGATCGCACATAATATTTCTTCTTGTGAAAAATCACAATGAGACCTAAGCATCATTACCGTAGAAAAGCAACTCTAGCCTGCTCCAACAACCCTCACGCTCGGCTTAGTCGCCCAATTGAAGGAATCACCACAATTCCCTTTAACTATGGTGTTGCCCGTCGCCTCCAACAACTTGTAGCCACAGTCGCCACCCAATTCCTTGTAGCAAAAGCCATCAGCTTTTGTTACAATCATCACCATCCCTTCTTGCAGCACTAACAGCCTTTATCCCCTATTTGTGACAGCAAGACATTTATTTGAAGTACCATTACCATGAGAAGATAGTCTAAAGGAGTGTTACAAAATATGATAGAATATCATACAAAAAAATTGCATTTTTGCCAATGTGCCAGAAAATAAAAGAGTAGAAGCAGTAATATATAAACAAGTGAACATTGTCAAAGTATTTTGGACGACACTTATTTGATGATAAACATCTATGGCAACTCTTATTAGAAGAGTGAATATTGTCAAGACACATCATCATCTTCAACAAAAATGTCTAGTAGAGATGAAAGAAAACTCATTGATCACTATATATTAAATATCAATGATAATGGATCATGGAGAAGATGACAACTACAACTCAGAACATATCTTTAGAGCATGCAAGAAAGACAGATGAGACTGCATATGCATTGAAAGTTTTTTTTTTTTTTTAATGAGAAAGTTATCATAATAACAAATTTAATGAAAATCCCCAAAAGCAATGAGAATGTTAAGAGACTTCATTATTTATTATATTCCTAATTACATTTATGGAAGTTGTGTTAAAAACAAGAGAAAAATTTATCATGCTAAACATATTTAATTTCTAACCTTGCTTTTACATGATATATTACTTTCCTTTAAAGTCTTATGTTATTTTATTAGTTCACGTCTACATACACATTTATTTTGCATAATTTCTTGTCAAAATATTTTGCTTCTTACACAATTTGTTACTTGATCAAGGCACAATTTGTCATTTTTTAATTTGTTATAATTTTACTATATTTCATGAATATATTTATAGATTACCTTATTGATATATTAATTCTCACATTTTTGTTAGGTTTACATAATTTTATAATTATGAGGTTTCCGTCTTAATGTTTATGCCCCATCTAAAGAATGAAAAATATTTCAATAATTACACAACTTAAAAATGCAATGAAAACAACAAAATTTAAAAATGGAGAAAATCTATAGGGCTTCAAACAAAATAGTACAACCTGGGGTGTTCACAGGCACTATTGCTAGGAGAAGATATTACATCTGGACTCTAAGAAATAAATAAAAAAAAAGATATGTGCCACACCCCCACATTTTGCCCAGCCCTTTTTAAAGAACATGTTTTAAATAGCTTATGAACCAACCCGACCTGAAATAATGTATGTGTCGAGGACTGCACCTTTTTTATGGATGTATTCCTTGCAATTTGAAGATCACTGATGACTTGAAATCTGCGACATTGGCTATCTCTATTTCATGCCTGGTAGCACTATTGTTTTTCCATCTACACGATCATTACACCCTCCTATGCTGCATCTTCTTCACCTTCACAACAGATTTTTTTTTTCTTTTCCGTCTCACTTGTTTTTCCAAAATCCTAAATCATGTCAGTCATTTATTCAATTTTTCCCGCTAACAATATCGCTTCATTTACATTATTTCGGGTCGGGCATCATTTCAGCTATCTAAAACATATTTTTTTCTAAAAAGGGTGGGGAAAAACTGTGGGATACGGACATCTTTGGATGAGGTAATATTTTCGACGCCAGAAGGCATTGAAAGTAGCAGAAGTAGCAAAAGGCGTGGCACTACATCTAAACAATGTAAAATACAATGGAGAAAACGTATAGGGGGCTTCAACCAAAATGATATAAACACTGGATGGCCTCATTATTTACCAGATTCCGACACTAAATAAATACAAGCGCACACATACAGAAAAGAAACCCGGAAGGAACACTAGTTAGGTTCAAAAAGGCCACACAACATTCAAAACAATGAGATCTAACCTTATACTCCGAAGCATAACGACAGCAGCACACCGGGGACCATGCCAAAAGCCAACGCATCGTGATAGCGTCTTCATTAATACACATCATATAAGATAGACAGTGCCAAGCATCAAATTTCAGGTTCAGATACAAGTGCCTTTACACACCTAAATCAGACACATAGCATAACTAGGCTATTGAATGCTGATAAATAAAGACACGTACTGGTTCGCACGAGTATAATCAGGTAGCTGGGTGGGCCCAATGGATTGGAGCTCAGCTGGGGAGGTGATGGCCGATGGCTGGAGGCTGAGTGTAGATCTGAAGAAGATAGGGGGTGGTCACAAGTGGATGTTGTGGCGGCTGAGGGTAGCTGTTGCCGATACTGGAGCTAGCGGTAGAGAATCCTGATGATGCTGCACAAGTGTAAGGAGGCAGTGGGGAGAAGCCATGGAACTTCCAGGCCGGACAGCTTTTAAGAGCTGTTAACCCTGCCTCAGCCTTCTTTTTCATTGCTCTTTCCTGTGTCGTAACAATCAACCATAAAATATATGTAAAAGAAATAGAAAGATTTACATGCACACCACTTAATTCTTATGTATTTACAAATGCAGCAAAAATTTTAATTATTACATACATGCCACTTTTAACTATGCATGATGAGGTGTACTCCACTTTTTTTCAAGTTAAAATAGTGATATTTTTTACGTGATTTATATGATTTGGGTTTATAAATTAAAAAAAGTAAAGTTTAGGTGCTAGACATGTAAATACATAGGAAATGGGTGGTATGTATATAAATTCACCGAAATAGGCATGATGGTAAATGTATGTGCTCTTGCATTAGAAGAGAATACATACAATAAGCTAGAAAAAGAAGCAAAATTCAACAACAATTTTATATGCCTTATTACATTCATGCACCAAAATCTTATTAATATCCTAACAATACACTGATCCAAATTATAAACTAGCACAAACAAAGATAATAACACAATCTTCTCTATGATCTTGACAAAAAATCAGTAGCACGAGCATTGAATTACACAGGTGAAGGACTGTTTTACTATTTCCAGAGTTTGTATCAAAACTAAGGTATAGGTATTTGAGTATCACATGGAAAAGCATCACAAAGAATTGTATATAAAGTTTTTAGGAAAGAGTTCAATTTTTTGCATCCAAATAAACATAAAATAATGTTTCGGAGGCACTTGAAAAAATAATGAGCGGCTAATAACCGAAAATATGAATAATGACTAGGGTTTGCTCGATGAATCCAAATAAACGTGAAATAATGTTTTTAAGGCATTAAAAAAAATAATGAGCAGCTAATAACCGAAAATATGATAATGACTAGGGTTTGTTCGATGAATCCATCTATATGCAGTCAATTCCATATAAGAATGGGCCACCTGATCTCACTCCTCAAGGATGCAGCTCGGAATCATTGGTCTTTGATGCAAAACATGCATGATCGACCTTTCGCAGTTCTGGAAGGATGGCATTCTCAATTCCAATTTTATATGCCTTATCACATTCACGCACCAAAATCTCACTTCTCATTATTGTGCCTTCTAGTAATCAATTTACACCGATCTCAAGCCTTCCAATGAAACGGTATCATCTCCTTGTTTCTTTTGTAAACATTATTCATTTTTAGCCTTAGATTGAAGATTTGCAGCCATATTTATAAGATATCGTCACTCTTAACTGCTTTTTACTATCTAATACCGGAGTTAAACTCAAATGACAATAGAAATGTAACTTTTATTATGAAAATTAAATATATACTACAATCAAAGATACTTGTAACTAGAAAATAGCAAAAGACACAGCAAAACTCAACTAGACCTTAGGTCGAGGGTGGTGGTGTTGCGTTTTACAGAGAATTACCAAGTATGAAGTGTTTGATGGTCAGAAGACAACAAAGGAAGGAAAGAGTCAACTATCGGATGGCTAGAAGGTGGGCAATCATAGAGTATGTTGAAGGTGGGCCACTTACCTAAAGCCATCCAACCATTTCTCCCTCCGAGCTAAACTGGTTCAGCCTCCAAGAGCTTCGTCTAGTTCAAGCCCGAAGATACAATGCATCAGTATATCAGAGTTGGGGGGCTTCGACCTCATTTGTCGAAACTTTTGTCTGCGTTGAAAGTGATAGAGCTACTGTACCCTCTTGAGGCTAAAAGATCTTCGACTGCAGCCCAAGAAGTACTTAGATCACATTGTCAATTGTGTTGTTCCCTAAAACACCCGAGGAGTTATCCTCACTTACAAGCAACTATACATATCAGTCTAACCAAATGAGAGAACACTGTTGAACTAGACTGGTACTTCGTGGCAAGTGTGCCATGCGGAGTTTTCCAAAGATAGCTCAGGATGGTTCATCCCTATATGATGCGAGAACAGACTATACTCCCTCTAAGGTGGCGGCCATGGCGATGAGATATCGATCATGATGCCCTAAAATAACCTCTGTAGTGATTGCCCCGTGTTTGGACTCAACATCTAAGTCAGTTTATCTCTATCATCACCAAAATAAATCCTACTAGCACTTATCCACTGGCAAGGACACTTGTAATATCAAACTCCGCATAAGAACTATGTGCTTGCCATCCTTAGTGAAGGAGTAGGTATTCCTGAACTCGACATGTTGAATCTGACGATCATATTGTCATGTTCTCCCCAACAAAAAGTTGCAGACATCCACAGGCACCATGCTGCTCAAAATCTGATCTTGCACCAGACTCTCAATTGAAAACTTAATGAGACACCACCTGTCAATATTGAATCTATTTTTTTTCTCAAACACATCAAAGAGTATGACTGAGAGTGCCTCTGAGTTGTTAGACTCAACTTGTGCACTATCTGCGTAGAAGACACATTTTTATTGCTCCTCCACCATGATGAAACTGCATATATTTCTCATTAGAGTGCAATGAGTGTAGATAATGTTGTGGTCAAGCCACTACTGATCCCTCATAGCCTCAATCTATAGGGCTCATCGAACTATAAGCATCTCGCCCTCATCCGGTGGAAGGTGGTGCTTCTCACCCTTTTCTCTATCTCTCTTCATCACTAATTTCCTCCACGACACCCTGTACAGTGAAGGACACAATTTGGCTCGTTAGTAAATTGGAAACGATGTGTCCAAATCATGGCAAATGAAACATTTCCTGGCTGTGACTGTATTAGGGGTGCTACTCTTCTAAGACATCTTCACACTTGACAGCTTCATCACCCTAACCAGATTTATCAACTACCTTAGATGTGCTCCTACTGATGTCTCCAACTATAGGTGGCTGTCTGAATGGTAGTGAGTGTCTGTTTTGCTTCTGTTGTCTCTCCACATTCAATTCTAAGGTTTGAACGTCACTCAAAGACCAGTAAAATCGTAGCTGAACCACATTGCTGTTGACGGGCTTCAGGCCTCCAAAGTACCAGGTTATTGTGTGTTCCTCTAACTCTGATAAATCAAGTTTCATCTTAAAAAGAATAAACTTTGTGGTGTACTTCTCCACAAATAGGTCCATTTGTTGTATGTAGTGAAGCCTCAAGAAAACTTTTAGATAATAGTGTGGGGGTAGGTACTATAGCTATAAATCTCTCTTTATCTTCTCCATGGTAGTAATATTGCTCCATCCTTCTCTATTTCTCTTCCACTTCAGATTCTCCCACCATAATGAGACACTCTTCTTTAGTTTTGTAGCATCTAATTTCACTTTTTGATTATCTAATACCTCTTCGTATTCAAAGACCTCTTAACAGCCTGCAACCACTCTATGAAGTCATCCAGATTCATCTTCCCCTTGAAATTTGATATGCCTGCTTTCACTCATGAGTCTTTGCACCCACTAACAGACACTCCATCTTTGTATCTTCCAACATGTACTCTAACTCTGAATCCTCAAACAAACACTTCATCTATGTATCCTCCAAGAAGTATTTCATCTCTCGGTTTTCTCTGATATTGAATCTCAAAGTACCTCGATCTATCTTCTTCTCCACTGGAATCATTCCTACAGAAGAGATTCAAAAGTTCTCTCCCTGTCAGATCTCACTATCACACTCATCGGTGACCCCTCTCTGGGTCCTTCCCTCAAGTTCAGGGAGCCATTGTAGCACTGGCGGAATTCTCGCTACATTTTGTCCATGGTAACTCCTGATCAAGTTCCGACAATTGACTCTTCGGAGGCATGATTAGGGTTTAAGGTACGTATGTAGATGTGATGTACGGTGGGAAAGAAAATTTTTGAGTGGAGATAGAGTTGGGTATGGATGAATGCTATAAATCCTAAGATAGGATTAGAGTTGGGCTAACTCTGATACTAAATGATACTAGAATTAATCCCAAATGACAATAGAAGTGCAACTTTTATTATGAAAATCAAATAGAGAATACAACTAAAGATGCTTTAAACTACAAAATAGTAAAAGCACAACAAAAACTCAACTAGGGCTTAAATTGTTATAGAGAAATAGCAAGTAGATGGTTGGAAGTCAAGAATGGAAGAAAATAGTTAGTTGTTGAATAGCTGGAAGGTGGGTGGCAGTAGGAAATGGTGAGGTGATTGCAGCAGGGAGGTGGTTGACAAGATATTGGAAGGGCCAAGTAGGCTCATGGTAACAAGCAAGGCGGTTGGAAGAGGGTGGCAGCAAGGTGGGAGGTGGCTGGAAGGGATGGCACTAAAGATAGGAGGGGGTTGGGGGGTAGGCGGCTGCAAGAAAACAACCAAGGGGTTGTTTTCAAGGTGGATGAAGCTAACGCGGCGACGATAGCAGCAGAGGAAAGGCTGTGGGATGCAAAAAATGGTAGATAAACACCACATCTGGACGAGTTACAGGCGAAGCAACTTCTAGTCATTGGATACAACCCTATGAAAGAGAACTGGAAAAACAGACGACTATCTTGTTAAAAACAGATAAAGAACTTCCCTGAGCACATAATACAACATATAAATACAATTAAGTAACTAAGAAACAGAGAGCCCCACTCCTATTTTATAAACCATGCTTTTAGTAGATGCCCCTTCAGCTTTGCCAATATACTGTCCCTCTCCAAGTACTTGTCGACACTGGATAACGATGTAGTGCCATGCCTATAATATATCAGATGAGGTGGATCATGCCCATACCAGAATCTTAAAAGGGGTGGTCCATGTCGCAATATAGTACAACGTATTATACTAATATTCGGCCCACGCAATCCACCTAGCCCAAAACTTCGACAAATCATATACAAAATAATGCATGTATGTCACCACACTCCTGTTGGTCACTCCATTTGCTCATCGATCTGGCAATGATATGTTGTGCTTCTCTTAATGATTGTTCCTCGTAACTTGAACAACTCCTTCTAGACCTGGATGAGGAACACCTTATCCCTATCTGATACAATAGATTTCAGTATTCCGTGCAAACAAACCACTTCTAGCGAGCATCGTAGCAACTAAACCGCTATGTAGAGATAGCATAATGGAATGAAATATGCATACTTGTTAAGGCGATCAACTACCACAAAAATCTCTGTAAATCCTTCTAATTGTAACAATCCAAATAAAATCTTTTTTCACTTCTTCCCAAACCTTCTCCGTTAAAGCTAAGGGTTGCAGTAACTCTCCTGGTGCCATGTTCAAGTACCTGTGTCGTTGACATGCATCACATATTATCAACATGGCCTCTATGTATCTGTGTCTCCACCTAATAAAGCTTTATCGATAGACGACTATATGTCTTTTGTATCCTGAGTGTCCCCCAGTTGTACTACTGTAAAACTCCTGCAATAGTTTGGGGTGCTCTGATGCCCTCGGCAACACGATGTAGCTGAAGCACCCTTAATGCATATCCTAGATGATTGTTCTGGCCCTGTAGCAACTCTACCCATATTTTCCTCAGCCCTTCATCATGTTCACTCTCCCGTCTCAGAGCTTCTCAATCTAGGACGAAGGGTACCGATAAGGCTGTCATTAGGGGCTCCTCCACCTTTTTCAACAGTGCAGCTAAGGCTTCATTCTCCAGCCCTAGTTGATACTGAATCTTGAAATTATATCCCAGTAATTTGGATAACCACCTCTGATGCTCCTCGGTCACAATCTTCTACTCCAAAAGGTACTTCAAGCTCGCCACTTCTAAATGGCCAAAATAATATTCATTAACTATCACCCGTACACTGACTTGAGCCTTGTCATAGTTGTGAGAACCTGACTGAAGTATGCAATCGGTCGACGGTCCTACATGAGTATTGCTCCCAATTCATACCCTGACACATATGTTTCTAACACAAATGGTTTACTTGAATCTGAAAGTGCTAATACTGATACGCTAGTCATGACTCTCTTCAAATGTTCAAAGGATTGTGTTGCTGCTTGCCCCACTTGAAATTGTCTTTCTTCAGCTACTCCTTCAGTGGCCATGCTACTGTGTCGTACCCCTTAATAAATGTTTGACAGTATATGGTGAGACTAGGAATCTCCTCAACTCCTTCAAACTTCTAGGTAAAGGTCAGTCCATCATTGCCTCGATCTAGGACGAGTCCGCAACTACTCTTTCCCTGGTCACCACATGCCTTAGGTACTCCACCTGTAACTGTGCAAATGAATATTTCTTCAAATTAATGTACAATTGGTGCTCTCTCATCATCTTGAGGACTGTCCTCAAGTGCCCCATACGCTGTCTTTGTACAAATGTAGATTAGAATGTCATCGAACAAGACTAGGACGAATTTCCTGAGGTAAGGTTGAAAAATCATATTCATGAGGGATTGAAATGTGGTTCGGGCGTTGGTGAGGCCAAACAACATTACAAAGAACTCGTAATGTCCTTCATGTGTCATGAATGTTGTCTAGTACACATCCGTTGGATTTATCCTAATCTGGTGGTATCTAACTTAAGTTCGACTTTCGAGAAGATGGTTGCCCCATAAAGCTCATCTAGCAGCTCATCAATCATTGGGATATGAAACTTACCTAACACAGTCTCCTTGTTCAAAGTCAGGCAGTCCATGCAAAATCTCCAACTACCATTTTTTCTTCATTAATAGGAATGGATTGGTAAAGAAGCTCATACTGGGCCTGATAATTCCTTCTTCAAGCATCTCTTGGATCAACTTTTATATCACATCCTTCTAAATATGAGGATATTGCTACGGTCTGACACTAATATGATGAACATCCTCCTTTTTGTGAATGACATGCTCGTGCTCCCTCGATGGTGGTAAATCGCTCGATTGTTGAAATGCATCAAGAAACTCTTCTGACTCGGGACCTCAAATCTCCTTTATGCTCTGCAACTCAACCAAATAACTTAACATTGCTCCCCACATCGTCTTGACCAAGGTTTTGAGCAAGACAATGATTTTGCATGGCAACACCACATTCCTACCCTACACCTTGAGCTTCGTTGTCAGCAATTTCCAATCCACTTTCGTCTCCCCAAGAGTTTGTAGCCACTTCAATCCCAAAATCACATCAATGATAC
>JXCR01028363.1:6340-26029 GCA_002079205.1 Phalaenopsis hybrid cultivar
TATATATACATATATATATATATATATATATATATACACACACACACATATATATATATATATATATATATATATATATATACATATATATATATATATATGCTATATTAATTTTTTATTAAAAAAATGTATTTCATTCAATGACTTTTTATATGTATTTTTTTAATGTAATATGGAAAATTTATGTGATGCTAAAGTTAGGGTGTTAGACATGTAAATATTAATTGGGTGGTATGAATGTAAATGCCCATTTTATTTTCTTAATTTATAAAAGCGCTGTAGCGGGTGGTGGGCCCGTCAGATTAGTTTTATCGTAACATGAAAGTGGGCGATCTAAGTTATCAAAAAATAATCTTTATAAATATGCAGACAAGATTATTTTATTAGAGCTGTTAATTAAAATTTATGAATATTTAAAGCTTAAAGTTTCATTGCAAGGGAACAAACGGGGGACCTTAGAATGCAGTTAGAGCTAGGGGTGTAAACGAACCGAACACGAATGAATAGAGCTCGTGTTCGTGTTCGGTTCGTTTGAAATTAATTGTGTTTGAAATTGTTCGTGAATGATCTGTTCGTGTTCGGTTCGATTTATTCGAAATTTGTTCGAATTGTTTGAGTCGTTCGAATCGTTTGAGTCGTGTGAAATGTTCGAAACGTTCGAAATGTTCAAAATGTTCGAAAATTTTCATTTTTATTTATATTTTTTGAATGGTTAAATGTACAATGACAAGCCTTCTTTTTTATGAGAAATTGACCCACACTCCATGACATATAAAAATTCAAAATATAGATAAACAAATGAATTTTCTTTTTAATTAAAATATTTTTTTAAGAAAAAAAATATACCCATTTGCCATGCATGATGATACAAGTGAAGTCATTCTATGTAGATAATTCATATTGTTATCAGGAGCAATCAGAAGCCAGAAGACTGCATGGAGAAGAAATAGAAGATTTTGTTCACAGGAAGTTAGTTAATTGTACTAAAACATATCAAAATAATAGAACTAACAGTTAATTACTCATCTTTATTTATATACCGGGACGAAAGATCATTCATATGATCCAAATTAAGTTATGCAAAATATCCATCTTTAGCTCTGCATTTTGAACAACAACCAACACTTCAAGCTGCAGTAAAATGTAGTTCAAGCTGCAGTAAAATATTCAATCATACAACCAGCTAGAAAGTCCAACTCAACCGAAATCAGGGAGGGGAGAGAGGGAAATAACCCTCATAAAGATTCATGTTTCCTAGTCAGGACGGGGCGTTGTGGCAAAGCATCGCAGATTGTGTACTTGATGTTGAGGAGTGTCACCGAAGAAGGATTCATGGTTTTTTTTTGGATGTTACAGTGGATATCCAATTTCATTTAGAAATTCTAGTGTGTAACAAGGTTATCGTTGGGATAAATTTCCAACGACCTTTAACTTTCCTGAGGCTATGTATCAGAGTGTTGCTCGATGATGTTAGCCTGCATAGGAGGAGGCAACAAAAGTTTGTTGACGACTTATTAACTCATCTGAGGTTGTTTGCCTGAGCATTGCTCACTTGCAAACCTGTGTGGAAGGGGTGAGGTGTAGCCACCAAGGACTGTTAACCTATCATGGGTTGTTTTTCAGAGTAAAAACTCGACGATGTTAACCCATATGGAAGATGTTAGATCAAATCCTCTGGGATTGATTGTGCTCTAACTAATATAGAATCGAAGTTGTGTATTTCTCGGGTCAAGAGCATGAAGTGACTCGTGGATGAGTCATTACACTTTCTAAAGATATCCTTTATGTATAATAAAATAAGTGAATAATATTTGAGATACATTGATTATGCATGAGTTGCGATGTAATAAAATATGTGGACTACATGACAGGGGTGTTACTGGTAGTACTTGCGAAGATTTTCTACATTCTAAGTCCGAGGCAAGATTCTCATTTGAACCCTTGGGCTTGTTGGTTCCAGGCTTGATTTTGGCAGCCACAATATATGAGTCTTCCTATAGAGGTGATAGTTTGTTGCATTGGGGACCATGACCGACGACTCCAATACTACGCAAGACCAGGTCACCGACGGAGATAGGTCGACGCTTGACTCTCCGGTTGAAGTGGCGAGCAACTCTTTGGTGGTAGGAAGCAGCTCTAAGATGGGTCGCTTCGCGTGTTTTTGGGACGGGATCCAAATGTTGTCGGAAATTTTCCTCGTTGCTATCTGAGTCGAAAGTGTTAGCTCGCGAGTTTGGAACTCTAATATCAACTGGGATAACAGTCTCAGTGCTGAAACATAAGTTATATGGAGTTTCCCCGGTTGGAGTACACAAGGTTGTCCAATAGGCCCAAAGGACGTTGTGCGACTTTTTACCCACTGCCCCCCAGCCTTCTGAAGACGAGTCTTTAACCCCTTGAGCACAGTCTGATTTGTCACTTATGTCTACCCATTTGTTTGGGGTGCGCCACGACAGTGTGCACCAACTGAATGTGCAGATCAATGCTGAATGATGTGAAGGCCCTTCCAGTGAATTGAGTCTCATTATCAGTGATAATCTTCGCGGGGAGCCCAAAGCGACAAATGATATTTTTCCAGACAAACTGTTTGGCATTTGCTTCAATGATCTTGGCGAGCGGCTCCGCTTCTACCAATTTGGTGAAGTAGTCGACAACTAAGATGATGAATGTTTGTTGTCCAGTTGCTAAGATGATGAATTTTCTAATAATCAAGAAAGACCCAAGCTCTGATTAATTGCGCCCAAACCTTTTTCTCAACCTAGATAGCTCGCATCATCTTTTTGCGGGCTGTCGCGAATATATCACCCAACAGTTGTCTGCTTCGAATCTTAAAAATATATCAGATCTGATCTTGATGCTCCAACAGTCAATAGAAAGACCCCAGCAAATTTAAAATTATGCATTATTTATCAGTATAACAAAATAACTTGATATTATAATTCTAATTCAAATTAACTGATTCTACCTCGAACTCTCTAAATCACATGCCCCGAATCATGATTGTGATCTTCTTTCAGGAGATATGCGGACAATCAAATCTACTCCCACTGAATTAAGATTCAGAATGTGAAATATTTCGTCTGGACATCCGAACAACCAACTACCATCCTCCACGTCGCCCGTCAATGATGAGTATGACGGAGTGGCGGCCGGAGATTGGCCGTCCTGACATGCGGTATCCGAACGGAATATTTTCATCTGAATGTGAGCTTCACAAGCCAGATGCTGATATATAAATAAACAGAGACTTATGATTTAGATTTGACTTCATCATGTTATTATGTAATTGATTTTGCCAGAAACTTTTTTATTTTTATTTTTTGAGTTTTTGATCAGCATATATCTAATTAAATGCTGAATAAGTATGCATTTGATTATATGCTTAGTGGTGGGGTTTTAACAGATGTTTTTCATTTATAAAGTATAATAAACCATTATTTTATTTATACAATCTATTAATTATTATATGTTTATCAACCAACGATATTGCAAATTACTTTATTTTGAAGAATTTGCATACATGTCACTAAGTTTTTATGAATTTACATATACATCTAATATTTTAAGGGACAATTACATCCAGAACACCCTATTTTTAAACATTATTACAATGCTGCCATTTTTTGTTTTCTTTCACGAGTATCTTCTAGATGACACAATATATATATAATTTAAATAAAAAATATAATTTTATTTCTATAATTATAATATTATTTAAAATATTAAATTATTATTTATTATATTTATCTTAATTAAATAATTAAAATAACTATAATATTAATTATATTTATATTATTTAAATACTAATTTTAATAGTTATATATTTAAAAATATTAATATGTAACTTTATACACAGTGACGCCCACTCCAATTCTGTCGTGCCGGCTTACTTTTTTTTTTTTAATTATTTTTTTATGGCCGGGTTGGGTCGGGTCTGGTCGGGTCAGCTGGAAATTGTGATCAGCATTGACTAGTTGGCAATGTCATTAGAGAATGAGCCATCCTTCCTCGCTCTTTCCTTCCTTGGGAGTTGCTTACGTACGCAGCGCGTATAAGAGGGCGGGAAAAAGAGAGAGCTTCGTCTTAGCTTACTCTCTTTTAACTCCCCTCTTATTGACATGAGCACTCAGTTCAGCAAGAGGCGCGCCGGTGACGGTGGCACAACTGAATCTGTCTCAGCTGTTGGCAATACGGAGAACATGGTGGAGCTGAGCTCGTCCCAGGAAGCGTTTCGGGTTGATCCGGATTTCCAGACCTTCGATGCCAGTCTCCAGCAGCGCTTCAGCTGCCTTTTGTCTGATCCGGCCGTCAACGTCCAGCTCCCCTCAATTTCCTTCGACTCCACTGGATCCCTCTTTTATGTGAACCAGGATGGCGTTAGCATAAATCTGGAAAGCAAAAAGAATGTATGGAAGAATCCCAAGTCGTTCCAGCCGGTTGTTGACTACTTCAAGAATAGTATACATACGAGTGATTCCCTTATTGCTCTCGAAACGAGTCTTAAGAAAGCTCGCGGCTCTCAACCTTTCGTTGAACTCGCTAAAAAAAGCTTCGACGAAGAATACGCTGTCGCTGTCGCCGCCGACGAAGAGGACCAACCTCCGGAAGGGAAGAGGAAGACGAGATACGCGAAAACCTTAGATGAGTTTAGGCAATATTTTTTCATCGACGGAATTGGTGAGTTTAAATCGGTATACGAGCAACAATTGTCATTGCTAGGGAAGTTACAAAATCTAGAAGTGGAACAAGACAAGAAGCTTAAATCAGTTAAAATATGGAGAAATGTTACTCGCATAATCTTTGTCTCGGCATTTGCGGCACTTTTCATCTGCTCCGTGGTAGCTGCTTTTGAGGCAGCATCTCGTATAGCGGCGGCATTGGCGGCTGCCACTGCGATTCCCGTGGGATCCATTGGAAAGTGGTTTGATTCCAAGTGGAAGGACCATCAGGACGCCCTTAAAGTTGAGAAGGAACTAATTAATAAAATGAATGCAAAGACTTCTCTTGTGCTTACTTATTTGAATAACATTAAAATTTTAGTAAACCGATTGGAAGATAATATAAGATCGTTGCTTGATGATGCGGAATTTGTGCTCGAAGATGAAGATGTCGTTAGGCCCGGGATTGAGGAGATGAGGAAGAAGATAGAAGTCTTTATGAAAATCATTGAGGATTTGGTGCAGCAGGTTGATCGGTGTAGTAGGGTCTTAAGGAGGGCAAGTACTGTTGTTTTGCAACTAATTATTAAACTGTATAAATGATGATGTGGAAGCAAATTGGTAAGGATTTTTTAAACTGTGGTTTAATGAATCATAGATGAACTTCTAAATTCATCAAATTTTCACCCTTCTCCAGCTGGACGGTTAGATTCCGCGCTGATTTAAGTAACTAGATTTAAAAAACTTCAAGCCTGAGTTCAGAGTTATCCATAAATTGTTCTTCTCGCCTTTGAATTGCGGGGGGTCAAAGTAGCTACAGGGGAGAGAGAGGAGCAGCGGCCGGCCATGGTTAGAGAGCGAGATCCAGAGAGAAAGAGAGAGCCCTGTCACGCCTCTTGCTTAAAAGAATGGAATAAAAGAATGCTTACTTTAAGGTCTAAAGACCCATTGCAGGGAACGGATTGGTACCTTAAGAATGCAGTTACAACGAGAGTTGATGTATCATTTTGATGTGAGTTATATAAATATAATTTTCTTTGTGGTCATTTCTATCAATAAGCTATATAGATAGTTGGACTTGAATAATAATTCCCATATAACTTGCTATTTCTTTGTAATGTTTATTAACACCAAATAATTTGATGGTTAGAGCGATATTAATATTAATAAGTCTCCAAGAAGAAGTCGACCCTTATATGACACACTTTTTGTGTTTCTACGACTAACATGTAAAAAATGGATATGATCACTTATATCGTAAACAAATTTTAGTTTTTGAATTTAATTTATAGTTTACACATTAAGAGATTCACGCAAGTGCACGTATTGTTCAAGTAACATAGAGCTTTCTTTCAAAAACCTTAAGCATCGATCCACGAGGAAAGATGTTAATTAGTAACGACTCAATAAAAATTTTAGTCTACAATAACTCGTCTTAGCTTGAAATTTCCATTTTTTAAATATGGTTTACCTAAATTCACTATTTATCATACAATTAAAATCAACTAAGTTAACTAAAAACCTAATCTACCAAGGCTAGTTCAATTTGGAATGTTCTTATATAATTAAATTCTCCTCCCCCTTGCATTGAATATATTAACATGTGTAGTGGCAAAAATTGATAGAATTTTATGATAACGTTTGTGACAAAAGAAACATGTGTCTACCTACCCTCTTTCGAGTGTATAGATATACTTAGTTCACTATTAGTATTTAGCAAATAGCAAAGATGCATGTTGGTTAACATGTCTTGCAACTCATGGCAATGAACCCAATTTCTCATCCATTAATTATCACATAGAAGCCACCAGTAGGAACTGATCATGAAATATATTTCCCTATAATTTGCACTGATCTACCGACTACTCTTCATTCACCCTTATAGATCAATGTAGTTCTTACTAGTTGTGAAAGTCACCGCACTCCCGGATTTTAGTGTAAATTACAACAAATTTTAACATAAAAATTGGCCAAATTTGATATGTAAATGGAGTACAAAGTAAAAACCACCACATTGATTTTAAAGTCATTATACCATCATTAAAATATCTTGCACATGCCACTAAATCATCACAAGAGGAAAGAGTAAGAAAAACTACTCACTAAGCATGGAGAAAACACATGAACTCTTTATTTTATATAAACTTGAAATCACACACACCAATTTTCTAATCAAAATAAAACTTACAAGACTTCTCTTTCTGAAGATTCAATATCTACTTGCACAACAAATAACAATTTCTTACAATCCTCTCCAATCTCTCTGAGATAAAGTATAAGAAATGAAGAAATGTTTCAATTCCTCCCTTTCTCTTTTCTCCCTAAGTCCCAAGAGACACCAAGAACTCCAAAAAACACTCTCCACTCAAAGAGACAACCCCTCCTCAAAATCCATCATAAAGGCTTAAAACAAATGTCAAGTCGGTTTTTGGCGCCTAGGCACCAGCTTTGTAGAAGCACTGAGTAACTGCCTAGCGCCATGTCAAAATTTTCTTTGTCGCTCCATTTGACTCCAAATTGTCTCATTTTCGCTCAATTTACTCCAATTGCTTAACCTGTCGTACTTGTAATAAAAAACACAAAAATATCTTCCTTTAAAGTGGAATATCACTAAAAATAAGCATTAAATGTATATAGAAAAATCAATTTTGTTCTAGAAATGTTATAATCCAACCTATAAGAAGTTCCAATAAATCAAATGATATCTAAAGTATCAGAATATTTAGTATTAAACTTAGAAAAACCGATTTTCTATCTAATTCAGAAGTAATTAAAATTTTTTCAAACTTTGAATTCTTAGAAAAATATAAATTTCAAAATCAATAACTTTATTTTGAAAAGAATTTTTATGAAAATAAATCAAGTTCAGGATTGTTCTTAAGTCTCATTCCTCAGAAATTCAAGTCATAGTCTTGTAATAAATAAGAGAGAGAGAGAATATCACTTGGCTGTTGGTTCTATTTGTGAAGCTTCTTCTTTCCCTTTGCTTTCCTTATTCTGCTTCTATTATGTGAGATAAGGTTTCATTAAGCAGTCCAACTCTAGCCAGAACAAATTTCTTGGCTCTTCTACATCTGCAAATCCAGTCAATGTGTTTATCCAGTTCGCACAGAGACCGGGTAAGCCCTATTCTTTAGTTAACATGCCACTCTATTCTTACGTATTTACATATCTAACACCTAAATTTCGAGTAAAAGATAATTATTAGGTGTTAGATATGTGAATACATAGGAATTGGCTCGTATGTATGCAAANCGACTACTCTTCATTCACCCTTATAGATCAATGTAGTTCTTACTAGTTGTGAAAGTCACCGCACTCCCGGATTTTAGTGTAAATTACAACAAATTTTAACATAAAAATTGGCCAAATTTGATATGTAAATGGAGTACAAAGTAAAAACCACCACATTGATTTTAAAGTCATTATACCATCATTAAAATATCTTGCACATGCCACTAAATCATCACAAGAGGAAAGAGTAAGAAAAACTACTCACTAAGCATGGAGAAAACACATGAACTCTTTATTTTATATAAACTTGAAATCACACACACCAATTTTCTAATCAAAATAAAACTTACAAGACTTCTCTTTCTGAAGATTCAATATCTACTTGCACAACAAATAACAATTTCTTACAATCCTCTCCAATCTCTCTGAGATAAAGTATAAGAAATGAAGAAATGTTTCAATTCCTCCCTTTCTCTTTTCTCCCTAAGTCCCAAGAGACACCAAGAACTCCAAAAAACACTCTCCACTCAAAGAGACAACCCCTCCTCAAAATCCATCATAAAGGCTTAAAACAAATGTCAAGTCGGTTTTTGGCGCCTAGGCACCAGCTTTGTAGAAGCACTGAGTAACTGCCTAGCGCCATGTCAAAATTTTCTTTGTCGCTCCATTTGACTCCAAATTGTCTCATTTTCGCTCAATTTACTCCAATTGCTTAACCTGTCGTACTTGTAATAAAAAACACAAAAATATCTTCCTTTAAAGTGGAATATCACTAAAAATAAGCATTAAATGTATATAGAAAAATCAATTTTGTTCTAGAAATGTTATAATCCAACCTATAAGAAGTTCCAATAAATCAAATGATATCTAAAGTATCAGAATATTTAGTATTAAACTTAGAAAAACCGATTTTCTATCTAATTCAGAAGTAATTAAAATTTTTTCAAACTTTGAATTCTTAGAAAAATATAAATTTCAAAATCAATAACTTTATTTTGAAAAGAATTTTTATGAAAATAAATCAAGTTCAGGATTGTTCTTAAGTCTCATTCCTCAGAAATTCAAGTCATAGTCTTGTAATAAATAAGAGAGAGAGAGAATATCACTTGGCTGTTGGTTCTATTTGTGAAGCTTCTTCTTTCCCTTTGCTTTCCTTATTCTGCTTCTATTATGTGAGATAAGGTTTCATTAAGCAGTCCAACTCTAGCCAGAACAAATTTCTTGGCTCTTCTACATCTGCAAATCCAGTCAATGTGTTTATCCAGTTCGCACAGAGACCGGGTAAGCCCTATTCTTTAGTTAACATGCCACTCTATTCTTACGTATTTACATATCTAACACCTAAATTTCGAGTAAAAGATAATTATTAGGTGTTAGATATGTGAATACATAGGAATTGGCTCGTATGTATGCAAAGGCCCCATAATTCGGCTAAATTTCTAAAATGATATTTAATTTTTTAAAAAAACTGACATTAAAAAAAAAGGAATAATTTCTAAAAATGACAAAGTAGGCACGTCCGCGGCAGCGTTGCGACGTCGCAACTTCTGATGGTAGATGTAGTTTTTATGGGATCGTGAGATGCGAAAAAAAGTGACCGTGGCATCATGGCGTTGTAGCTTGATAGGTTCTTTTGAGAATGAGGTAAAATTATGTTCTACTATAGATATATGGAAAATCTTTTGTTTAGTGATGTAATGTCTTTGAATATCGGAAAATATCTGCGTACATAAGACGTACGCAGCGCTACGTACGTCCAGGGGTTATATCGGGGTTATACCCCTCTGTAACCTCCCTGTAACCTCAGTGTAACTTATCTGTAACCTACAAATGAGTTTCGCGCTTCTGTAGTTTCATGGGAATAAATAAGTTATACGGAGGTTACAGGGGAGTTACACGGAGGTTACAGGGAGGTATAACCCGGATATAACCCCTCTGTACCCCCTGAATAACCCCTGACGTACGCAGCGCTGCGTACGTCTTATGTACACAAATATTTTCCCTGAATATCTCCCAAAGTTGTATGGCAAGAAAGATAAGTTTTTACCATTTTAGATCACAAAGAAGCCTTACATTAAGGTCTAAAGATTCATTGCAGGGAACGGATTGGTACGTTAAGAATGCACTTAGAATGAGAGTTGATGTATTATACTTGATATGATTTATGTACATATAATTTATTACTCTGCTTTTGTAAAAAATTAAATAATTATAAAGGAAGGGAAAAAAATTTATTTTTTTATTATAAATATTGGTATAAAAATGAAAATAAATAATTTATGAACTTCTCTTTTCCCCTCTTCTCGCTTTAATTAATGAGTACAAGGACATAGTAAAGACATTCAACTAAGGGCCCGTTTGGGGCTGCTTATAAGTGCGGTGATGTTTTTGAAAACACTGCCTAACCGTTTGGTTCGCACGTTTTTTGAAACGTTGTCTATCGCGTTTGGGTTTTTTACATTAAACGTTGGCCGCGTTTAAGGATAAGCTGCTTATCCTGAAACACACAAGCTGCATCAAACATACACTGAAAGTTAGACAGTCAATTCTCCAAGTGTAATTGATATTGAAATTGCTTGGCATGATGCTAAGATCAGCGTAGAAAAACATAATGGTAGTAACACGAAGTAGTTTGATGGTTGGAGCAATATTCTAATTTGTTTCTTTAAGAGCATTTTTCATCATCCTTGTAACATGTGAATTGAATCCCTAACAACATGACCAACACAAGCCTCATTTATAATCACCCTTAAACTCTTGCATGTTAGTTTAAAAATTTTAGAATAAGAGCCTATGAAAGTGTGATTTAACGTACTCCTAAATACACTAAGAGGAGAGTGGTATGATGAAAGATGAGGGGGTATATTGTAATGACAAAACAGTAATCTAGGCAACATTGCATAAACTATCAATTATTAGTTTTGATGATATTACTAGCTTTCTTTTTAAACCTTACATATAAAAACCTAAGATAACCATATTCAAAGAGGTTATAGTTCAGAATACATCCATTAAAATCACTCATTCTATTGAAAGGTGGAAAGATTTCCTCTAAAAATTTCATTACAATATCAAATACGATTAAAGTCTCCAAGAAGAAGCCAAAAAGAGCAGATCAGACTGTCTGACTGTAAAAAACTATATTTCATTACAATATCAAATACAATTTGACATTAAGAAAATGTATTTCACTCATGACTTTTTTTATGTAATATGAAATATTTAAGTGATACTGATCTAAATTATCAAAAAGTAAGCTTTATAAATATGAAGACAAGATTATTTCATTAGCTCTGTTAACTAATATTTTTGAATATTTAAAGGGTAAAGTTTGATTGCAGGGAACAAATGGAGGACCTTAGAATGCAGTTTGAGTGATAGGTGAACGAGAGTTAATCTATTGTTTGATGTGATTTATGTAAATATAATTTATTAGTGTGCTTTTGTGTTCTTCTCGCTCTAACTTTTCTATTCTTCATCTTTATCCAAATTGAGCTCACCCGCCGATGTGGTTTAATTTAGCCGACCTGACAAAGTGATTGAATCGAGCTCACCTGATAGAGAGTCTGATCCGGTTCACCCCCGTCTTCTTTGGGAAGGCAACATAAGTCTATCTTCACAAGAGTAGTTAATCAGGACCTAAAAGGATACATTTTGAGTCTTGTATTACTTGAGCCTTGTATTAGAGCCCTGCTACGCTTATAAGATTTACACTTTCCCTGTGGGATCGATAACCAGGACTCCATTAGAGCCATGTATTACTTGAGCGATACATATACTTGTGTTTATATTTGCAGCTTTACTATTAAACTGATTATACTGAAAAGGATTTTATTGAGATTGAATTAAAAATATTTTGCATTTGCTGCACTATGTGTTGTAGTGTTGAGAGACATTTATAGCACACATAAAAAGTCGCGGTCAAGTTGCACGAGTTATGAGTCATTTAGGTCATAATAGTGGACTGTGAGGACGTCTGCAGTCTTGAGTGAGTGAAGTTGAGAGCTACATGAGTTGTAAGACATGCTGGTTGAAGTTGGTCACATATGTCATATTGGTGAGTTGTGATGGTGTATGTAGGTCGCGGGTGCTGGAGTCAAGAGCTGCATGAATTGTAAACTACGTAGGTCATAGTTGATCACATAAGTCATAGTATTAAATCGTGTTGATGTCTGTAGGTCATAAAGATCAGAGTTGTGAGTTGTTCAAGCTGTGAGCCATGTAGACCATATTTTGTCACGCATGCCAAAGTGGAGAGAGCTTTAGAAGCCTAAATAAAGTCATCATCTTTGAGATGCATTGTTATACTGTCTTTAGGAGATGTCCTTGCACCGTATGTGAGCTGAGCTGTTATACCATCATCGGAGTGTGTCGTTGCACGATATTCAGGGTGCATTGTTGCACCATTTTTTGGAGGCTTTATCGTATGGTGTGTGGAGTGCATTGTTATGTTGGATGCCTCATTACTTTGCAATACTCCAAGATTTCACAGCGCACGTCATGACTCCACAAGGAACTTTGCTGGAAGGATTAGATGATGACCAAGGGTAGCCGAGGGCATAGGGCGGCAGGCAGTGGTAAACGGTGGCCAACAGGTGGTGGAGCGGGAGGTATTCGTCAGATCTGTGGTGCATAAGTGATGTTGGACTTCAACTTCTCTTTCAAGCTTCAATTTTCTTCTGGCTTAAGGTCTTCCCCCTTTTCAAGAGGTGGGTATGAATTTATTTATAGAGCCTGAGATGCAAATAAGGAAAAAATTAGTACTACTCTGATCAGACATCCCGAGGAGGTTCCTTCGATCAAACTATATTATGTGGGTATTTGGGTGTCTTGATGATGTTAGAATTGAGTGACATTGAACTTGTTAGAATTACCTTGTCGACACGCTCGAGTTAATTATAAGCATTTCATATTTAGAATCAATTTGAACATCAAATTATACCATGAAAGCTTTCAAACGTAGTTGAATGACTTGACTTGATTAGGATTTGACCAATTTTGGTACCGTCGGGTTCATCTCATCAATCAATTTTGATTGTAACTTTGATAAATTACAGTTTTACATTATTTTTAATTGCAAGTTGAATATTTTTTTTCTAAAAAAAAATTCTCGAGATTCATGTCATGCCTTCGAGATTCATGCTGATGATACAATTTTGTTAAAAGCCAAATAATTAAACTTTAATATTCTTTTTATTTTAAAGTTTGAACTCGAATGTAATTAATTCAAACCTTTAGCTTAATTGAGATAATTTAGTTTTTAATCATATGTTCATGATATAAACTATTTATTTTAACCTTACATTATGTCTATATTAAATTTAAAATTATTTGCTCACTTTCAAAAACTTTTTATGATATAACTAACAAATAAATTTCATTTTGAGCAATCCATAGACGCCACGTGGCTCAAAGGCAAAGTCATTTTTTTTTAATCAGGTTTGGTGTCTTTCTTTTTGGGTGAGCCTTTTTATTCTGTGGTTTCTTATTGGCCCCAGTCAGATTTAGGGCCCGTTTGAGTTAACTTATAAGTACAGTTACGTTTTTTTTGAAAACAACGACTGATCATTTTGTTTGCGCGCTTTTTAAAACGCTACTTGCCGCGTTTGAGTTTTTTACACTGAACGCAGGTCGCGGGCCACGTTTCAGGATAAACTGCTTATCCTGAAACACACAAACTGTCTCAAACATACCCTTATTTACGGTTTCCATGGCCAAAGTAACAATTGTTATTTAGGCTACATTTAATTTTATTTATTATATTTAATAGGACTTGATGGTAAATAAGATCATCTTTATTCAAACAAACATTAAAATATATTCACACATACCAAACAATTCTTGTGTATTTGCGTATCTACCCCCTAAAATTTAATATTTATATTTACAATACTTTAGTATTGCCGCGATTCATACTTTCAATACCTTATTACTGCTTAGAAATCATGAATCTAATTTGGTGATTTGAAATGAGAATCTCTCATGTTGTTATTGTTGAACGCGCTATAAAAAAAAAGCTCTCGACTTTCAGCTTATCGTTGAATGCGCTATTAAAAGTTTCGAAGAAGAATACGCTGTTGCTGCCGACGAGGTCCAACCCCCGAAAACCCTAGATGAGTTGAAGCAATATTTTTTCTTCGACGACACTGGTGAGTTTAAATCGGTATACAAGCAGTAATGTTCAATGGTCGGGAAATTAAAAAATCGAAAAGAGGAGCTAGATAGAAAACTTAAATCAGTCAAAATATGGAGAAATATTATTTGCATAATCTTTGTCTCGACTTTTGAAGCACTTCTCATCTGCTCTGTGGTAGTTGCTCTTAAGACATCACCTCGTTTAGCGGCGGCAATGACGGCTGCCACTATGATTCCCAATGGATCCATCGGAAAGCGGTTTGATTCCATGTGAAAGGACCATCAGAATGATAAATTTTCACAGTTTTAGATCACAAAGAGTCTTGAGTGCCGAAGCCGACGACAAAGTCGTCCGAACTTATCGATCCTTGAGTGTCGACGATCTAGGAAGAATCTCGGCCCTGAAATACGATCTAAGGTTTGCTCCCTATCCCTGATACCATGTCAAACATTTTAAATAAATAGACTGAATGCTCTTTTTACCTTTGATTTCATTCCAATAAATAATTGTCTGTACAATCTATCTTCGGTAGCCTAATAATGCATAATAATGTGTAAAGTCTATTTTAGATAATTTAATAATATTTATTTCTAATCTAAATATTCAGCTAAGAGAAAAGAATATGTACAATTAAAATAAGACATTTAATACAGTAATTTTGTTTGTTTGTTCTCTATTTTTCAAATCCTTTATTGTGCTAAATGATTATATGATTAGCGTCGGGATTTAACGGTTTTATTTTGGAGAATTTACGAACATGTCACTAATTTTCTATGTATTTATATATATATATATATATATCTAATATTTTAAGGGAAATTTACACACATAGCACCTCATTCTTATGGATTTACATCTCACTCCTATAGTTTTATTTTTCCACAAAGCACTTTACTTATGGATGAAAAAGATAGATTTGACTATTAAAAGGTGATAACGAGTACTATTTTTTATATGCTGTTTGTAATTATGAAAGTTTTAGTGTGAGAAAGATAAATATGAAAATTTTAAGTGCTATATTTGTAAAAATGTCATATTTTAATTTTAATTTATACATATATAAGCCATATTAATTTTACCTTAAAAAGATGCATTCTAAAAATAATCTTTATAAATATGAAGATAAGATTATTTCATTAGCTCTGTTAATTAATACTTATGAATATTTAAAGGGTAATGTTTCAGTGATGGGGGGGACCTTAGAATGCAGTTAGAATGATGGGTGAAAGAGAGTTAATCTATTATTTGATGACATTTATGTAAATATAATTTATTAGTGTGTTTTTGTGTTATTCTCCCTCTAGTTATTTATTCTTCATCTTTATGGGAATTGACCTCACCTGTCGATATGGTTGAATTGAGCCGGCATAATAAAGTGGTTGAATCGAGCTCACCTGATAGAATTTCTTATCCGGCTCACCCCCATCTTCTTCGAGAAGACAACTCAAGTCTATCTTCACAAAAGTAGTCATCATGACCTAACAGGACACATGTACATTTCTCATTCAAGGATGTCGCTCAACACTAAAGATTTAGTCCTACTATCCAGATATCACACCACAAAACCTAGAAAACGTCGCCGTAAAATAAGATACGCTGTAAAATGCTTCACCCGACCAGGCGCGTTCTTCTTCCTCGACCGGAAACGAGCGCTCTCCTTGGGTCATTCTGCGCCATTGCCGCTTTGAAGCTCCTCTCCAGGTATTCAGTGTCTGGGATGACATTTCTAATATTGTTTATCAATGACTTCTGAGCACTGCAGTTCAAAGATCAATTAACCCGTCAAATTTTGCGCGAGCTTTAAAATTTATCTGGAAATTACTACTTTGTTCCTAATTTTTCTTAATTCATTTTTTCCTGGATGGTTGGAAAGTTGTTCTTAAAAAACTGATGTGTGTAGTGAATCAATGGAGAAACCAGGTGAAAATGGGAGGAATACTAAACTTGTGAGTAGTGTTAGTGCAAATTTAAGTCAATAAACGCAATGAGATAATCCTTATGGTCTCTCATTAGCTTATCCAAATCATTTGGGGTTAGTTTTAGCAAACCTTAGTTTTGCAATGAAATTATAACTACGGTCACATTTTAGGAATAAGAACATGATAGGAATGAAAGCATGTAAGAGACACGAGTTGAATCTTTACAATTAGATTGTCTTGCTTTATCTTTGTAAATTTATTTATAATACTTTCTTTACATTTTTTTGAAACGGAAGTGTCAGTATGCAAGATAATCCTTTGGTTCTTAGTATGCAAAATAATCCTTTTGTTCTTAGGAATGAAAGTATCAATCCTTTTGTAGTCTTTGCATTACAGGGAGAATTGTGCCTTGAGTGCAACCTTGTATTCTTGCTAGGCAATAGGTTATTTTCTTTTACACTTAATAAATTTGAGATTTCAACTCCAATGATTATTAATAAACTTCTCATATTTAAGATTAACGTGCATCACTATTAAAAATTTTTTGATTTGGGCTGAAGTTTCAATTTCTATTCTTTTCATTTGGAGCAATTACTGAAGATATGCACCAGTTACATCTGGACCCAAACATTTACCATGAACCATAAGCTTGGTATTTGCATAAAGAGGTGCTAATCCAGCCTCCAATCCTTCCCCTTATTCCCGGCATGCCGGGGTTGGGTAGGTTGAACGACTCACTTTCTTTCCTTTTATTTGATGATCATGGCGTTAAAATTGTGTGCAATGATGGAGGGCTAAGATGGTGGGATGAAGATCATGCTCTTATATTAGAAGATGGAGCTCCTATTGTTGTATTTGGTTGTGGAAGAGGTAGCTTGCATCCCTGCCATTAAAAGAAATTTTTGTTTCAGGTTTTCATTTCTGAAACATGTCATGAATCTTGAATTATTTGAACCTATAAGAAATTAGAATATAAATGCATTTTTATGGAACTCTAAAATTGTAAATAGTAAGTAATATGTCTTTTTAAGTTTAGGGGCAATTTGGGGCAGCTTGCGGGCGGCTTAACTCGTTTTACAAACTTATCCCACAACTCCATTTTTAATTTGTTAAGGTTGCTAGTAGTCCTAATTCGATTAGGATAGTCAACCTGTGGATCGCACTATTTTATAAAATATACATATATATTTTAAAAATACAAAACTACCCCTACAACAAAATAGCATTTCACCCATAAGTTTTCATTTGCATGCAATCCAAATTGAAATGAATGAAAAATTTACAAAGNCATCCGGACTAAGTGAATCCGATGAAAATGATGGAACCGTGGTATCCTAGCCTGTGTCGGCATAATCAACTTTAACTTTTGTTTTAATTAAGACATTAAGCCATCTTAATTTTCAACTTTCTAAAACATGATACGTCTCTCACCTCTTCAATTTGTCATCTCTAGAACTAAACCTGCAACGACGAGGAGCGTTGAGCATGCACCATGGGCAGCACGACCATCTTCAACAGCAGAATATGTTTACTTTAGCTAAATCATTCCTTAGAACTAAATAACAAATCATAGGACTTCGAGCTAGCTTGCTTAGTGCAGCATAAATCCTCATCTGATCTTTTAGGCCTTTGCACAACCTTGTTGTACAATATAAGCCTTAACTCGTTTTAGGTTTTCGAGGTTGTCATCTAGTATTACATAAATCCTCCTATCTTCTAGGCGGTTCACATGATCGATATTAAGTAAATGTAAGCTCTAAATAATTAAAAAATAAAAAGATGAAACATAAATATTTTCTCTGAATCAAAGCCAAACAATATGATAAATTGGGAAGTCACCAAGATACCCTCTTGGATCCATGGCATCCCTTAGTTTTTCCTCCTTTGGATTCCTTACAATCAAATGTTCCAAAATTTACACATTTAATCTATTAGATTTCGATCATCATAATTTCATTGAAAAGTCCTTAGCCTTTGAACTCGTAAAAATATCTTTCATGATCTAAATCGAGAGTTTTCTTGGATAACTTCGGTTATCTAAGATGTAATTAACTATAGGGGTTTGCCCTTATTGAAAACCAAAACGACCCCAGATTAATATAAGTCCTATCTAATTCTTTTTGTACTAGATAGGGGAACATGTTGGCTAACATAACAGACTTTGCAGACCAAACGGGTGTCATACATGAGTAGTTTATTTAATCGAACCTCAATATTAAGCAATGTGTCTATTCCTCGTGATATATGTGTAGCTTGGTATGCAGTGCTTGGTTATTCAAACCCTAAAAGGTATGAAATCAGTTTGATTTCACATTTTAAAACTAAAAAATTATATTTTTAAAATTAAAAGTCTTTCCGAAGCGGGAGACAGGATTTCGATTCCGGCGGTCGGCAGTTTCTACTGGACGACCCCTTTTAAAATCCAAACTTTTGTGTCGATATGCGTTTGGCCAAATTATAGGAGGAGCATTGCTTTACCAAACCCTACTAAAATGTGTGCTCTTTAATAGCTCAGTTTTATGCATTTTTAACTTTACAAAATTGTTTTTTTTTTCTTTTTAAAAATGTTAAAATGGTCCCTAATTCTTTACAATGGTTCATTTTAATCTCATTCTATTAAAATGTTAATTTAGTCCCCATTTTTTTTAATTAGGGCTAAAAAGTCATTCCTAGGGTTTATTTCAACCCATATTAAAAGAGATTAATGACTAAATTGACACTTTTCTAGACTATAAGATTATAATGACCATATGCAAATAGTTAGTAGAAGGGCAATTTTATGATTATCCTCTAATTTTTANGTTAGTAGAAGGGCAATTTTATGATTATCCTCTAATTTTTAATGTTTTTTTTTTATAGGGGAGGATAGCTATTCATTTTTATGTTCTATTCAATACAATTGTGGTTACTGAATCTCTACTATAAAATCATATTGAAATTTGCAAAGATAGCTATTGATATCGGAGTTTACCAAACAACAACGAGAAATACAACTTTTATTACTGAAATTAAATAGGAGTTACAACAAACACACATAGAATTTGGAAAAAACAAAATATATAATACAAACGCCAAACTAGGGCTTTGGTCGAGGGTGGTGGGAAGGTTGCGGTACAATTGTTGTTGTTGGGGAAATAGAGAGCTTGAATGGTGATGCAACAACAAGGGAGGTGAGGTGGCTAGAGGCTGCACTGCAGCAAGGGAGGGGAAGGTTGGCGGTATGGGAGCAGCAGGAAGGAGGGCCTGACTGACGGCAAGGGTTTGGAAAGGGGTGACACATACCGGACAGTGACTGTTAGGGTTGGCTGCAAGAAGAAGATGTGGCTGGATGGAAAGCAACTCTAGGAAACTGAGGAAAGGTGGCAAGGGAGGTTGAATATGAGATTGCATACCATTCTCTTCATAGTGCAACAAATGTAGAATATATTGTGGTGAAGTCATTTCTGATCCCTCGTTATCTCAGTTTGTAGGATCTGTCGAACCACAAACATTGCACCATCCGGTGGAAGTTGTTACTCACAATTATCTTCATCTGTCTCTTTATCACTAACTTCTTTCACTGCACCATGTTCGGTGAAGAACACTACTCGACTTGACGAGCAACTAGACGTGGTGTGTCCAAAACCATGACATCTGAAACTTTTTTTAGTTGATATTGTATTGGGGGTTTTTGTTCTTCTCAGGTTTCTTCTCACTCTGGACAGTTTTATTATTCTCCTGACCATACTTTTCAACTGCCTTA